>JNBR01000579.1:0-13475 GCA_002081595.1 Achlya hypogyna
AAGCCAATAACGCCAAACACGCTTCCTTACGCTTTTTGGCAGGAGTGTGTGTCAATTGAGAGTCGGCAAAAAACACATTCAAAAAGGAAGACGCCGACAGTATTTTTTGCTACTCAGCCAAAAACAATATCGTGTTGAAAAAGTTGCCAGACTTGCCTATAGTATGCACATAGTCTGATAGAGTGATGGCTAATATTCTATGGTCAGCACCATCACTTGGAACATTACGATGGTCGACTTCAGCTGGGCGGTGATGGTGCGGACGCCCGAGGGCACCAGCGTACGGTGCAGTGTGTGCATGAAGGAATTTATTAAACCCACAACCCGCAAACACGACACAAACGCCTATGCAAGGCATGAGAACACGTCCCTCCATCAGAAAAGCCTGCGGCAGAGAAGCCATGCGTCGATGTCGACGCTGGCTTCGTTTCTGGGCAAGGGCAAAGAACAGGTATACAACTACCTCACCTCTGTTATCTTCGGCGTCCAAGCCGACCAGTCCTTCTCAGCAATCAGCAGCACGCAGTGTTTTGCGGAGACTATGCACAAGCGTATTGCCCCACCCGAAAGTTCCTCGTACGTACGATACTAATCTGGGCATCGATGAACATGACAATTAGCATTCCATATTATGGCCTTTTCCCCGAGAGGATTAACTTCGATACCAACCGAAAGCGAGTACGAGAGGTCGCCATCGACATCGCGGCATATGCACGTACGAAGGACAAGAATTTGCTTGGTCGCCCTGACCTTCGCTACGCTCACTTGTCAATTGACGAAACTACGGATGTGTCATGTGTGGGCAATTTGCAGATCATCGTGACATTTGTAAACCCCTTCACTCGATGTGTTGACTCGACGTGTCTTGGTTTGGTCGACTGCTCTGGCAAGCAAACTGCACAAGAGCTCATCGAAATTGTCGATCAGGTCCTTGGCAAATATGCTGTGTCGTGGAAGAAGGTCATTTCACTCTGCACCGACAATGCGTCAAATTTGACTGGTCGACTTCATGGTACTGCAATACTGTCGGATTAATTGAATTAATCCTACCAGTGCAGGCTTCTCGGCACTTGCAGCAAATGAAAACCCCGCCCTACTTTCTCTCGTATGTGTATGCCATCGCCTTCACACAGTCGGTGGGAAATGCGCCAAAATGGCGATGGTCGTCGACCTTGTTCAATTGCTCAAAAAGCTAGCCAGCTATTCAAGCCAATGCCCAAAACGGCGCCAAGCACTTGTTGAGCTCCATGCAAAAATGCGAAACAATGCGAACTCAACCACGGGACAGTCATCGTCGCGCACGGTTGACGCTATGTCGATTGACAGAATTTTTATGAACCTCGACAACTACGAAGGATACTTATATGGAGCGCATCGTAGGACTTCGCCTTGAGTTTGTACATTTTAATGTTTTTCCAAGACGAGTTATACACCGACGAGTGTCAACCCAACCTTGCGGCTCTTCCAGAACGTCTGGTCAAAATCCGGCCATCGGTGTGACGCGTTGGCTAAGCATTGTGCGCTCAAGTGCCGCGTTCTTGAGCAACCCCGGTTCTGCTCAAGCACTTTGAGCTTGAGGTCGAGCTCAACAGAAAGCTCATGGTTGCTTCATCATCGCAAACGGTACGCAAGGCATACGAGGACGCCAAAGAGATGTACGTCCAACTCAGCAAAAAATCTTTACACGCCGAAATGTTCGTGCTCAACATGGTACAGGTCAATTGAAGCGAACCGATTTTGATTGCCCAACTAGGTTTTTAATCGCCTTGTCTGTTGCATTGCGTACTTCGAAAAGGCGCACGCATCCAGTGTTTGCGAGGTTTATGGAAAAGTTGCCGAGCTTTGGGACTCTCTTTGTGCTTTCCTCTGCCCTGGTATTGTCGATGACGATGCATAAAGAATTAACGGTTTGTACCTGCATAGGACAATCAGTGTCACGCACAAAATTCGTCAAGGAGTTTGTCGTTTATGCTAAAATTGCATTAACGAAGGTGGGACCTCAAGGGCTTAGCACCGAAATGAAGGAGGAGCAGCTCACAGCAATTCGAACTCGGCTCATGGGTCCCGAACCGGCTCATGCTGGCGCTCAACTCGGTGTTCATCCCACGGCGAGCAACGCACAACAACCCAAGTCTCGTTAACCTGAACATCGTTCTTGCGCGCTTCGAGTTTCTGTGTGATGACGAGATGCAAGATCTAATTCGTCACGAATTTGGGCTCGTTTCGACGGCTTTGTCGACCATCTTCGCCGCATACAACGAAGTGTGCAAGACTAAAAGTGTGCACGAGTTTTATCGTGACAGCGATACCACCACGTTCCCCAACTTTGCAGCGCTAGTCTGTGTGCTAAGTGCAATCCCAGGGTCTTCAGCTCAAGTGGAGCGCGGCTTCTCAAGCTTGGCCCGATTCAAGACGAAAGTTACCAACCGCCTTGACCCCGTCAGCACCGAAGCTCGCTTCATTATCGCTAACAGCATCCCCAAGATCAACGACGTCAAGGCTTGGGATGTCACGTACTTGGACAATTTCAAGGCACATTATGTGGACGAAGTTTTCGCCTTCAACGGCCAGCGCACCTTTAAGACGTACCTTACCTAATATATTCCCGTGTATCTTGCATATTATAGAGTTACGCTTTTTAACTTTGCCATTTTGGCGAATTCCGCTTTTCGGCCAGCGAGCCGGCCAACCCTGTCTCCGTATACCCAAGATCTGCTGACCTGGCGAGAGCATCTGTTTACATTGAATGACGATGACACAAGGCACGATTCGCGCCTCTAACCTCACTACATCTTTGTGTATGAGTCTACTCGAACAGTACTACTTCATTGAGGCTGTGTTTTTGGTTGTTCAATGGTCAGGCGGGCACTGGGTCTTATTGTTGCCCGAGCATTTGGCATTGGGGCTGGTGCCGCAGGTGGTGTTGGTTTCCGTGCAGTCGGTGGTATCGGTGGTGTCGGTGCTGATAGGACGCAGCACGGCCTCGAGAGCGACGAGACCACAACGAAAACGAGCAGCGAGCGAAGCATTCGTGCGATCGCTCGTCGAAACGCGAGTGGGCCGAACCAAATCCGTTGGTATTCAACTGCTGATCGCGTTGTACACTGTAGATAATCAAGCTGTCGCTGGTCGCACATATGTTAAACTTGGTTCAAGCTCTTGGGAGGGTTTGAGGGATGCGGGAAGAAATCGAGTCGACGATGGGCCCCTGCAGACGTGCCGCTGACGCGCGGCGCAGACGGTACCGAGAGGCAAATATACTCGACGGTTCTATTACTGTCGCCCGTGGCGACAGCACGGGCCGCGCGAAAGAAGTAATTCGCACAACCTAGCCGGCTACCGTGCAAAGACCTTCTCACGTGGGAAGTATGTTGCAATGCAAGCGAAATTATGGACTTGAATATAGCCGTGGGTGCCATTTGCAGCCCTGCACGCTACCATAGAGATCAGCCACGACTCCAAGGCCCTCACATCGTGTATGAATCACACAAAGTCGTTCATGCACGCACTCGGTCGTGCGCAATCGACGCAGTATCAAAAAGTATTTTGTATCCCCAGCTCCAAAACTTGCATCTACTTTTTGCCCTCCGAGTCTTTCTCGTCGTGGCTACACCGCCGCACGCCAACTCTTTGTAGCTCGAATACATGTCCCGCCCAAAACGTTTCATTTACGCCATGTGCAAATCGGACGGTAGCGCTACGGGGCCATAGCCGAGCGCGGCATGCCACCACGAGACACCGGACAAATACCCTCGAATTGTAGACGCTGCCAACAGACGCTGCCAGAGATGAATCAGAAAGTGCCCTAGGCGCGTGCGGCGCTTGTTCAACGCGGAAGGCAAAATTGGGCCGTAACCACGAGCCGCGCACCAGGTGGACCAACATTTCCATGCCCGCGTGTAGCGGGCTAGGGAGCCTTGGGCCAGTGCATCGGTGCGTAAACCGTGGAGAATGTCGAGTACACGTGACGGAGCTCGTTTGGCACGGTGGTCTCGGCCGATCCGGCTGTTACGGCTGACCACAGGCGTGCTAGGGCCGGGTCGTATGGTCGAGAGCCGGAGTCCGCGATCTCGTTGCGCACGCCCGCGATGTGCTTGGTTGTCACGTGAAACCTGAATAGCGCCTGGTGGAGGCCGAGGCAGCGCGCGAGCTCCTGACCGTAAGCGTTCGGGGACGATAGACAGGAGCTCCATGCCACCCCGGCCTGGTTGTCGCAAAAGACAGTGATGTAGAACGTGCGGTCGACTGCCGTGGAGCGGGGTGCCCAAAGAATGAAGCGAGGACGATGGCAAAAAATTCGCGGACGTTAATGGTAAACGGCGTTGGCGGCTCACCAAGGGGGGTATGTGGCGTGGTGCGGGCGTAGCGGAGAGCTGGGCGCTTGAGCAGCTCAGGTAGGTTTCGTGACTGAGCGACAAGAGACCGCTCGGCTTCATCGAACGTTAGCAGGATAAACTGGCGGTTTACCGGATCAACAGCAGCAAGCCCATCGTCCGAAGCGTCGACCCAGACCACAAGATCATGCGAAGGAACAGTAGCAAAGAGACCGACGGGCACTGCCACTAGCGACCCGTGACGAATGGTTCCGCTCGAACCATTCGAGGTCAAGACGCATTGATCGCGTGATGTAGAACGCGCTCCATTTGTGCGCCGTGACCATCACCAGATGCAGCGTTTGGAGAAACGCGCGGGCCGCGGGCAGGCATGACGAGACGTGCCGCAGAGAGCCGAGGAGACGTTGCAACTCGAGACGTGTCGTGCGCGTGGAACCGAGTAGTAAGCGAATGCGCCCGAGCGCCTTGCGGATCTTGTCCTGCGGCATAAAGTCGGTGCCGCGCTCGAGGTCCCAGTCGAGGCCAAGGGCATGAAGTTGGACCGACCACGCCGTAAAGCGCTGATCGTTGATCGCGTGTGGCCCAAGTGTAAGCAACATGGTCAGGCGAAGGCACGTCTCGGCAGCAACGAGGCGGTCAGCACTTTCGAGCTCAATCATGATGTGGTCGTCAACCCACTCGTAGGCAAAAAATGGTTCGGCATCGGCCGACCTCGACGGGTTGAGCGACATCGGAGACTCGCGGCCGACCACGTGAGAGATGCCGTTGCCAAACACGCCGTAATATATTGGCGGAGCCCCTTCTTGCGAAGGGAGCAACCACGGTAGGTGTTGCGGCATGGCTTGCCCGTCAACGTCCGGAACGACATGCATAGACGGCTTGGAGCATGGGGTCCTGCATCACGAGGCTGGTCAGTATGGTAGCCTGCGGCCCGCTGCCGGCACGACTCAAACGGTACACGACAAGGATTACCCGACGTGGTACCGACGGATCCGCACGGCCGCGCTGAGCTGCGTCGAAGGCGTTCGACGACCCCTGCGAGTTCGGCAGCACAGGCCTCAGCGACCTCGGCGGCACTGGCGTACTCCACTGCACGAGCCTCGGCCGTCTGTGCCCGAATCTCGAGAGCGGCCAGACGGCGGAGCAACTCGTCCTCAGGGCCCGGCGGCGACCGTCACGATGGAGCTTCACGGCTCTGGGGCGGAGCGCGGCCAGGGACATTAGCATGGGCAGCGGCGGCACGACGATCCTCGGCATCTGCCTCCTCGACAGCCCGACGAGCGTCCTCCTGTTCACGAGCAAAGGCAGCGGCCCGAGCAGCGGCGTCCTCACGCTCAGAAGCTGCCCGACGGGCATTGGCCTCCTGGGCCATTGAAGACCGCTCGGCGCGGCCACGGGCCCGGGCAGCGGCGCGACGCTCGCTCGGAGTCAATACCGGAATCAACATGTCCTCGTCCTCGTGGGGTTCCATCTGATGGCCCCCCGGAGGACGGCGCTGACGAGGCGGTGGGTGAATACTTGACGACACCGATGGGGTCATTGCACTCTTGATCCCGAAATGATCTCGTACACCCTAACGACTACCCTACCATCGAATGCAACCCCGTCAGCGACCCCTCATGAAGATCATGGAATGGCGACCCTCCAACAAGATTGCGATGAGCTGCAGGGGTCACTCCTCCGGTGGCTCTCTTTTGGCCACAGGGGGCCCTTGTCGTGACCGCTCAGAGCTGCCGTGTTTTACGGGCGGCCGACGGGTGCCATGCCAATCACCAGGACCATCACTCTGGGACAGACACTGTTTCGGCCCAGACGCTGTATCGGCACGGACCGGCGGGAGTAATGGCAGTCACCCCAATGATGGCCCAAGACAGGCGACGCGAACCACCGTGGGCAACACAAGCAGAGCCGCTGAGCCAGAGATAGTGCCAAACCACCATGGACCCCCAAGTCAACAGTGCTGGGCCTAAGGCCGCGCCCAATGCCTACTCACGTAATGCTCCGTCGACAGCTCGACAGAGACGACGCCGGTGCCTAATCCATAGCACCATCATCGACAACAAGTAGTTAGCAGGAAAATCGGTTTATTCACTTCTTAATTCCCCCTTTGCATTCCCCATTGTTTTGACTGTTGCAGCATTTGGTGCTGGCACGATATGAGTATGAAGTGATCTCCACCATAGTAAAACTTATTAAAATGCATAGGTTAAAATGTATTGTTAAAACACTTGGTAGAGAAGTCGAAGGTAAAACGATCGGAAACGTGCTCCAAACGAGTGGCTCGGATCATGGGTCACAAGGCGTGCGACATGATGATGACTTGACTCACAAGACGTCCATTGGATTGGACAACGAAAACTGACGTCGCTTTTTTACTTGCCCAGTAGAGGTTTTGAACGCGTTAAACGATACCGCAGCACGTTTAACCTTAGGAAGTGACTGCAAAATGAACTTGGTGCGCACAGTGCCAACCAGGCATTAAAATACTCTTCTATCACATCATCAAGCTGGCTCAAAACCAGGTCAACCCCGTCATCCCCAGTCGAACTTCTCGGCGAAGATATTGAGAATGCCGTCCAGTGAAATTGCACTTTTGAGTCTTTGCTCTTGCCTAATCTATTCGCCTGAAGATGAAAGTGAAACTCAATTTCGGTGATGTAGGTCACAGCGAGCGTCAATCCAAATCGTGTGGTCACACTTCGAATTATTATACCGCTCTAACTCGGGTACAACGAGTCTTGCCGTCAAGAATGACGACGCCATTCGTGGCCGAAAGTACGATTATGACCCTTTCCGGCAGTACGAACAAGAGCAGCACTTCCACCGACTCGGAAGGTGGTGCCAGGCATACCTCAGCAACGTCAGGACCACGCAAGTTCTGTCGAAAAGCATCTACGGCTGGTTTTGGCCCGTGGACAGCAGAGGAGCACGAACGCTTTCTCATCGGCATTCAATTGCATCCCGAAGGTCCTTGGAAAGCCGTTGCTGATGTCATCCAGACACGGAGTGCCAAGCAGGCGCAGACACACATGCAAAAGTGCAAGGAAAAGATCCTTCGTCACCGGCGGCGTCGCGACAAAGCGTTGCGTGATGTTATGCAGGAGACAACGGACGATACAATTCGCCAAACCGCGGCGACAGCAGCCGCGGCTCCCCCGGTTGTCCTTCACAGGTCGAAACATGCCGACAAACTGCGGCTGCAAGTACTTGAGCCTATTCCTTTTCACCCTTCGTCTCCTGGAGGGATGGTCTTGAGTGCGCTACCCGAAGATCGGCGAATTTCATGGTCAGACGCCGTGGACTATTTCTGGGCGCTCGTGGCCTCGAGTGATGAGTAGTGTAATGGTGTACAGCTTTATGGAAACGTAGGTACGAGTACTATTTGACTATGGCACTCTACTGCCAGCTACTTTCCTTTGAAACTTGCCTCCTATTTTGTGTAGAGCGAAGGGCTCTTTCGTCAAAACAACTTGATAAACAGTGAAAGCGTCATTTCCTTCGAGTGCGATCTAATTCGTGACATGATGAGAATCATGACTCGTATTCACAAGCCAAAACATACTCAAGATACTGAAAGGAATCATAAAGGCGTTGAAACGAATTGCTTTCACAGTGTACGGCTTTGACGCAAATGTTTCGCTTTCGTGCGTTTCCCACAACTTTTTCTTGGCTCATTTCGGGTTTGCTATTTTTACGCGTGAACAAAGCGCAACACCGTAGTGCAAATTCACCATAGTACATTGTATTGATGATGATGGTTTTCCTTCTCGAGGTGTTTCAGCGCAAGCACCATGCGCCATGGAACAAACAAGTAAATTATACTCGAAGTAACTATGAAATATACCGCGACAATTCTTCCTCACCGCGTACCAATTGGCAACGGATCGAAACCAATTTCTCTTTTGCACATGCGCTAGCATCGTCATGAGCCATCCCGTTTCAACTGCAATGGAGACAACGCCAGTTGCAAGATCGACCGAAAACAACAAAAAACAACGCCAGTTGCAATAGGCGTGAAATCTGCACCGTCATTGGCACGTTCGAATGACTGGACCCCCCATCCGCGCGACGCCACAGTTGGACGGCGCAGCATGTTCAGCAAATCAAACACACCCATTCTCCAGGTGGCCCGCCTACAGGCTCCAAGAGTTAAATAATAAAACGTCTTTCTGCCTACCGTATCCGGCATCCGGCGTGTTAACCGGATGGTATGCACGTCAAAGGTGTTGGAATCAGTTTGACGCGGTGTTGGGGCCAGGATCACATCATCTGAACACCTCCTACCCCCCATCCCCTCTCGTAAACAATTCTATGCACCTCAAACCCAACTCAACTGCAACCCTTGACTGCAACTCATTATGGACAACGATGTCATGTACGATCCAACACATTGGAGGCATACTGAGCCTCTGAGCTGGGACTCAATTGAGCTTGCGACTCTCAATCGGGAATGGATCGTTTTTCTGCACCGCGATGGACCTGAATATCAGGACCGCGCGTGACTCTGGGACGGCCCACTTATCTAAATCTCCGACATACTTTCCATTTTGCAATCGCATCGCGCTTCGCCATGGCCATTCCGGGGCAGTCTTCGCTGTCGGCGTCGCCGAGCACGGACACCGACAACGACTCGATGGGCGTCGAGTCGCCCGCAAAGTACCGCAAGCGGCAGGCGTCCGACGGCGTTGCCCACGGCCCGTGGACGCCCGAAGAGCACGAACGCTTTCTCCTTGGCATCCAGCTGCACCCCGAAGGCCCATGGAAGGCGGTGGCGGACGTTATCCAGACGCGCAGCGCCAAGCAGGCGCAAACGCACATGCAAAAATGCAAGGAAAAGATCTTGCGCCAGCGGCGGCGGCGAGACGAAGTGCTGCGCGATGTCATCAAGGCCTCGGACGACGACGCAATCCGACTCGTCGCCGAGTCCGCGACCACCCACCCGCTCACCTTGCAACGCTCCAAGCACGCCGAAAACTTGCGCTTGGCATCGCTCGACCCGTTGCCGCTCGACATGACGACGCCAGTGGCCGAAGTGACAAGCGCACTGGGAACACACAAAGTGTCATGGACGGAGGCTGTCGACTACTTTTGGCTGCTTGTCTCCAGCAGCAGCGAGGGCGGTGACGTTGCTAGGAGGTGAGGCTTCTGGCAAATAATTATGTAAATATACTAGCAGCTAGGACAATCCTATGAGTTTGGCACCTCAAACGAGCAACGTTGCACGTACTGTGTGCCAGAGCCACGCGCTTTTGCGATACACATACCGACAGTGGCAACGCTGACAACGTGGCAGCAAATGAAGGGGCACTGCTGGCTCCAGACGCCACAGACGACAGACCAGGGCGACGGCGACCTCCCGCGCCGGCCTCACAGCGATTGCAAGGTTGCAATCCTCCTCTGATCCAAGAATGCGTAGCCTCGAATGCTTCCTAGCGTCATGTTCTTGAACCTCGACCATGAACGCGCTTCAAAACACGAAGAAGGGCAGAAGGATTTTCATTGCAAGAATGCAACACAAGCTACGAATGTCGATCCGATGCGTGCATCCACGAGAAATATCCGCTACCGATGTCGACATAGGCGCCTACGCAACGACACGGAGCACGTGGTAATTGCCGTAAAGATGCGTGGCCGGGTCTGTCACAAACGCCACCGCATTGGCCGGCACGGACGGCTGCACGAAGGAGCCATTCTGGAGCTGCAACAGCCACGTCGCCGTTGGGCACTGCGCAGCAGTGGGCACCACCGGTTCTTTGAGCGCCTTAAGGTACATGGCATGGACGGCCCCATGGTTGTCCTTACGGCTTTTCGCAGTTGCCTTGGTAACTGCTCCTTTGAGCACTGAAGTTGCATCGCATCCGAGCGCATCGACAGCGATGACCGATTTGCCATTGGCGGCCGCCGTTTTCGTGTACGACACGAGCATTTTGTTAAGCAGCGCGACGTAGTCGAAGTAGGCCGGGGCAACTTTGGGGCAACCGGGCACGGTGGCATCCGTGGCGGTAAGGCTCGTGACAACCGTCCAAGGTTCGTTGGCGCCGCAGACAAGGTGGAAAAAGTCGCTCGCAGAAGTCTCTTGGCCATCGGCAATGCAGTTGCCCACGGCTTTGAGGTAGGCAATCCGAGCATTCGGAAGATCGGTCGAAGCCGGGAGGTGGTTGATGAGGGCCGAGCGAGCCGAGGCCATCAGGTAAGGGGGACTATAACCGGGGTAAACTTCGCTTGGGTCCAGGTAAGGAGGGCTATAACCGGGGTAAACGTCGCTGGGGGCGCACGCAAACGCGTTGCGATGGCCCGTGCAGATCGAAGGATTGTTGCCCATGGTTCTTGCCGGCCTTGATATTGCGGTAGTGGAGACGGTGGGGTCCGTTGGAAATCGAGAAGTGAGCTCCCGCCACGGCCAGGCAGGTGCTCGTGGATTCGAAGCGGTGCTAGCTTCCACAAGATATCCAGACATCATGCCAATCCTACAAGGCTTGAACACCGACCGCCCATTTCGTGCCATCAAGGGCAATAACCACCACCGCTGCGATGCCATTGAAATCACCAAACCTCGTTACTACCCTTGTCAATGATCCAACCGCGACAGAACCAGCGGTACGGGTGCAGCGCCTTTTCGAGGCAACAGCTACTACAGATCAGTAGCGGTAGCACTGTGCGTCATCCGTTCTCTGTTTTGCTAGGGAGTCCACGGCACAACGATTGCCAGCCATGCCTGAACGCACAACTCACGAAGCGACCCTTGCGGCTTGATGCCGTTGACTCGCTGGAGCAGCACGGCTAATGGTTTTGTATTAGGTTTGGTTGAGGCTTCCTACAAAGTTGTGCTGTACAAAGCTTGAACAACGCAGCCGAAAGCGATCATGGATCGAATCACTCGATAGAAACTGAGCTTCGATCGTACGGCTCGGCTGACGGCGTGTGTCGCGCGCTACGACCGCTCGGAGTGTCTTCCTCGCAAATGCTACTCGTTGATCCTGTTGAATCATGAGTTGAAACGGCGGAGGATGGGCCTGCTTATCACAAGATGCAGCGCTAACCAAAGCCACAGCCAATCTAGGCGGTCTGTGCGGCCTTCCTGTACGACTACCACGCGCTGGATGGATCGAACGGAGCTTGTTCAATGCAGGGAATAGGGTACCGTTCAACTTTGTGAGGAAGCTGCTTCTGTGTCTACAGGGTTTTAAAGCAGATGCGATACCACCGTCACGAAATGTATTTGGTGGAATACTACGGAGGTAAATAGTTTCGGAGACTGCAGAAGGTGCCAAACCAACATGGTTGTTGAGCGGAATGCTTCGCAGCCACATCTAGTGCCCAAGCCAACGCCACCTGAACTAGGACCGCTCGAGAAGACGCCATAGAGGTTAGGACGGCGAGCATGCCGGGCACCACACATAAGATACACCGTTCAACGCTGGCGAGATTGAAAAGGATGCCAATTGCGTGTCATGTTATTGGGTTGTTCATCCAGATGCCAGACAAGCATGAGCCGGCACGTATGGCATCTCGTCTCCGACATCTATCATAAGATGCGCAGTACGTGGTAGTTGCCATAGAGCCGCACTGCAGGGTCCGTCACAAATGCCATCGCACCCGATGGCACCGACGGCTGCACGAAGCTGCCATTCTCGAGCTGCAGGAGCCACGTCGCCGTCGGGCACTGCGCGACGGTTGGCACCACGGGTTCTTTGAGCGCCACGACGTAGATGGTGTCGGCGGCTCCAATGCTGCCGTCACTCGCCCCATCGCTGTCGTCACCTCCGTCGCTGTAATCGCCCTGGTCGCTGTAATCGTCCTTGTCGCTGTAGTCGTCTTTGTCACTGTGTGGGATTCTTGTCGGGATTCCTGTCGGGATCACTGGCGGAATCACTGGCGGAAGCACTGGCGGAAGCACTGCCTTGAGCACCGCAGTGGCATCGCACCCGAGCGTGTCGACGGCGACGACCGACTGGCTGTTCATGACCGTCGCGGTGTACGACTGCAGGGCCGTATCGAGCAGCGTGACGTACGCCAAGTAGGCCGGCGCGACGTCGGGGCAGCCAGGCACGGCAGTGTCGGTGGCGGTGAGGTTGGTGACGAGCGTCCAGGGCTCGTAGGTACTGGCGACGAGTTGGAAGAGGTCGGTGATTGGGGTTGGGGGGCTGTTGGCAATGCAGTTGGCGGTGGCGCGAAGGTAAGCGAGGCGTGCAGTTGCGAGGCCAATAGGAGCCGGTAGGTGAGTGACGGCAGCCGTAGATCCCGTCGTGTTATGGCGCAACGAATTACGGGAGCTCCATGAAAAAAGCATGGAAATGCGGAGAACAAAACGGAACAAGAGGGGTCGTTGCCCATGGTTCTTATGCGCTGGGCGTTGAAGAAGTGGAATTGAGCGATCGGTTGAAAATTGGGATGTGATGTTGAGCTTGAATGTAGTTTTTTGCTTCCGAGTTTCGAGTTTGTCAGTTTCCATGAGACACCAGATCCCGTTTTGCTTCGAGATGTTTCGGCCACACGACATGTTTGAGACGTATTGATATTCGCTCGGGCCGAGTTACGGACGTCGTCATAGATTGATCGTTTGTGCTTGAAAGCATGTAGCGACAAAATCTTAAGCGGGATAAAGTGATCATAGGTACGAGAAAGCAGAGCGTATACCTGTATTCTACTATTCATTAGTATAGGAGCACTATGCACTCTTGTGCAGCATGGCTAATAGCCTCGTGTCGGTCAATTTCAAGTTCACTGGGCATTAATGAATACCCGAGTTCTATAGATTCTCGAGCTGCGCAAGAGAAACGTGGCCGTCGATTTGTAGTTTTGCGTAACGCTTTTTCCGTATTCGTACGAGCGCCGATCGAATTGCCTGGGAAAGAACGAGCGTTGTGCTCGGCAGCTCGTTCTGATTTGGTTCATGATGCTACTTGTGGAGTCGAATCAAACACGTGAAAATGGTGGAAAATGGAACCTGATAAAACGCGATTAGACTAGCAAAAACACAACCGCCGTAGCACTAATCTAAGTCTGCGATGTGTTTTCCATGCAATATTTATCGATGCTGAGGTATTTCCTTGTGTGGTCTTGTGGAATATGTGGTCAAATTGAAGGTTAATATCAACTTCATATAACGTAAAGCGCCTGTTTTTCGCGGGAACCAGTTTT
>JNBR01000048.1:8239-25501 GCA_002081595.1 Achlya hypogyna
GGACCGGTGGCTCGATTCAACTTTCTTCGGGCTCATCTGTACTCGGTGGCGGTATCATATTCTCCAGCGGGGCGTCTTCAAATGGAGTATCTGGCTCCATTGCTCTAGCTACTGCGGCAGCCGTCGGAGGCGCGTCTGGTGGTATAAATGTCGTCACGGGAAGCGGTGTAGGCGGCTCCGGTGGGTCAATCTCACTCTCCGTTGGTGGTGGTGATACCGGAAACGGAAACACGGTGGCTATTACGGCTGGGACCACGTTGGCATCTTCGGCCACCGGTGGCAAGATTGCCATGGCAGGTGGCAGCGGCTCAATCGGCGGAAACATCGAGATCACCAGTGGCCAAGGTTCTAGCTCGACAGGAGGGTCCGTGATTATCAAGAGTGGCATTGCGGGCTTTTCGTCAACTTCAGGAGCGTTGACATTAGCCTCCGCAGCGAGCAGCTCGTCTGGAAGCGTCTCGCTAACATCAGGAGCAGCGGCTACAGGCTCGGGTGGCGCTGTTGCGATATCGGTCGGCAACGGTGTCGCTGGCACAGGGGGCTCCGTTTCGGTCACAAGCGGCTCCGGAGTTACTGGAGGCGCCATTAGCCTGGTCAGCGGCTCGTCATCAGCGGGCAGCTCCGGTGTCGTGTCTTTGGCATCTGGCGCTTCCACCGGGGGCAATTCTGGCGCTGTGCTCATCACAACTGGCGTTCCCGTCGCGGGGACCAGCGGCAACATAGTCGCAACTGTTGGTAACGGCGTATCTGGAGTCGGAGGTTCGATATCGCTCACAGCCGGAGCGAGCTCCGTCTCCACAGGTGGTAAAACGACGCTGTCTGGAGGCAGCGGTCTCTCTGGTGGCACCGTGGAGCTTAATGGTGGTACCGCAACGGCTGCAACGGGTGGCAGTATCTCACTCTCGAGTGGTTCTGGTGCCACCAGTAGTGGCAACATTGTACTTAGCTCTACGAGCAACGCGGCCAGTGGCACAATGACGCTTCAATCCGGCTCGGCGTCCTCAGGGAATAGTGGCGGTATCGTCGTCGCAACTGGCACGTCTTCATCTGGCGTTGGTGGGGCTGTAATCTTGAGCAGTGGCGCCGGTCTCTCGGGAGGCTCCATGGGACTAACTACTGGCTCAGCTACAGCTGGGTCTTCCGGCGTGCTGACGCTGCAATCGAGTGGAGCAGCCGGTGGCTCGTCTGGTGCAATTGCACTCAGTACCGGTGCCTCTTCAAGTATGGGGGCGGGTGGCAGTATCACAGCAACCGTGGGTAGCGGTGTTTCTGGCTCTGGTGGATCGATTACGATGACGTCCGGAGCAAGCACTCTTACAGGCGGAATCCTCACCCTTGTTGGTGGCGCTGGTTCCACTGGTGGCGCCGTGAAGCTTGTTGGTGGCGCGGGCTCATCCAACTCGGGCGGTGCGGTTAAGCTTCTGAGTGGTGACTCTACTGCTACAAGTGGCAACATAGTAATTGGAACCAGCTCTGTCGGCGCAAGCACAGGATCTGTCACCCTCAGTACTGGAAATTCTCCCGGTGCTGTCGGCGGGATTGAAGCCCTTGTCGGCAGCTCCTCCGGTGTCAGTGGGTCGTCAGTCGTTTTTACAGCTGGTGCAACGACAACTCCAACAGGGACGGGTGGTAATATCGCGGCATTCGGTGGAAGTGGGTCGATAGGCGGCAATATTGAGCTAACCAGCGGTGCTGGAACTTCGACATCGGGTGGCAACATTCTCTTGGTGACCGGTGCAGCCGCTTCCACCTCATTCAGTGGGGCTATTACATTATCAACCGCAGCTGGCGCAGCATCAAGTGGCTCTATAATGCTGCAATCCGGAACTTCATCCGCTGGCGTGAGTGGCTCGATTGCCGTCTCCAACGGTGATAGTACCAATGCAGCAGGCAGCTCAATCTCACTCACGAGTGGCAAGAGCTCATCAGCTACCGGTGGCGCACTTATTTTGACGTCTGGCCAAGGCTCCCTCGGTGGCGATATTCAGCTTATGGGTGGTACAGGATCCACCACAAGCGGGGGGAAATTGGTGCTTACGAGCGGCCCGAGTATCGACGGTACCAAACCGAGCGGCGATGTCATAATCAGCTCCAGTGTGGGCACGACAAGCGGCGCTATTGCTCTTTCGACGGCTCCGGCGTCAGCGGGTACTTCGGGGTATATTCGCGCTGTCATCGGATCCAGCAGTACCACAGGAGGCGATGTATCCTTCAGCGCAGGCTCTGCTGTCACCGGAGGCTTTGTGTCCCTGAAAAGCGGTGCCGGCAGCGCTGGCAAATCGGGCAGCATCGGTCTCATCACAAACTCCGCGACTGGTGGTGACGCAGGTGGACTTTCCCTCGCAACAGGAGCGTCGACGACGGGGACGGGTGGCGCGATCACTGCAAGTGTCGGTTCTGGTGCCTCGGGCGTCGGTGGCAGTGTTGTCATTACAGCCGGAACAAGTACCTCCACGACAGGTGGCTTACTTAGCTTGGTCGCGGGTACGGGTACGGTGGGTGGCAATGTGCAGATCACCGGTGGCTCGGGCTCTGCATCTACAGGCGGAGCCCTTGTTCTGGCCAGTGGTGCCGGAGCACAATCGTCAGCGACTAGCGGGCCCGTATTCTTGAGCACGGCTACTAACGGCGTTTCCGGGTCGATTTCCCTCCTTACTGGAACGGGTTCAAGTGGTTCCGGTGGCTCCATCTCTTTCTCAGTCGGCACCGGTGCCTCGGGCAACGGTGGAGCAATCACGATGACCAGCGGATCAGGTGCTACGGGGGGCAACGTGGCTATCTCCAGTGGCTCATCATCGGCTGGCACCTCCGGTTCTGTATCGGTATCAACAAGTGCATCAACGGGAGGCAATTCTGGTGCCATTACCCTCAACACCGCCATGGCGGCTGGTGGCACGGGCGGTAGCATCGTCGCGTCCGTTGGCAGTGGGGCCACAGGGTCCGGAGGTTCCTTTCTCGTCACAGCTGGAGTCAGCGCCGGTTCCACTGGCGGCTCCAGCTCTCTCATCGCTGGCGCAGGGGCTTCAGGCGGAAGCACCCAAATTACGTCTGGAGCCGGTGCATCTGGGTCTGGTGGTTCAACTAGTATAACTGGTGGGGCTTCTGCTACTGCAACTGGTGGCGCCGTACAGCTGACATCTGGCAATGGGGCGTCTGCCTCGGGTGCCATAACTGTATCCACATCGGCTTCCGCAAAGTCCGGTTCAATTATGCTATCCACGGGATCAGCAAGCTCTGGAGGCGGTGGCAGCATTCAATTCAGCGTGGCAGGTGGTAGCAGTGGCGTTGGTGGAAGTATCAGCGTTGCAAGCGGCAATTCAGTTGTCGGTGGCAATTTGGTTCTGAGTAGCGGTTCGTCGACGTCTGGGGCCTCTGGAGCGGTTACTATTCAGACGAACAATGCCGTCGGAGGCAGCTCCGGAGCGCTTGTGCTATCGACAGGAGCGTCCACAGGTGGCACTGCTGGCACCATTTCCCTAAGTGTTGGGCCCGGCACCAGTGGCGTCGGTGGCGCGATTCAACTCGTTGCCGGCCAAAGTACACCTTCAACCGGTGGCGCTGCGTCGATTTTGGGAGGTTCTGGCATTGTTGGTGGAGACGTTCAACTTGTCGGCGGTCAAGCAACGTCTACGACTGGAGGCAACATAGTGCTTACGAGTGGAACCGCTTCACCAACTACAACGACTGGCACCGTCGCCATAAGCTCTGCCCCTGGCGCAACAAGTGGTCTAATCAGCTTCAGCACCGGCGCATCAAGCACGGGGTCGAGTGGTGCTATTGTCGCTTCTGTGGGATCTGCAGCGGCTGCCACGGGTGGAGCTGTCCGTTTGGCCGCGGGTGGTGGCGTCGTCGGTGGTCTTGTGGAAATCATAAGCGGAGTGGCCACCGCTGGTGCTTCAGGAACCGTGACGATTGCGTCTAGTTCTGCCACCGGAGGGAACTCCGGCACCGTGACCATCTCTAGTGGAACCTCAACGAGTGGGGACAGCGGCAACATCGTTGCAACCGCTGGAAGTGGCTCGGTTGGCACGAGCGGATCAATTACGCTCACAGCAGGCGCAAGCTCAGCATCAGGAACAGGAGGCGCTACGAATATCTTCGGTGGCTCTGGTTCCACCGGCGGCAACGTAATTGCAACTGCTGGCAGTGGCACAAGCACCGGTGGTAGCGTGACACTGACAAGCGGTGCAGCAACATCCGGAACTAGTGGTAACGTGGCTCTGGGCTCGGCCAACAGTGGATCTAGCGGCACGGTTGGCATGACAACTGGAAGCTCTTCGACAGGACCGAGTGGAGCTTTCTCTGTCGCTGTCGGTGCAAGCGCTTCTGCAACGGGTGGGGCTGTAGTCATCGACAGCGGTCCTGGCGTTACTGGTGGCGCTATTGCCATCACGAGCGGTCTCGCCTCGAACGGGCTCTCGGGTGCATCGAGTTTTGCGACGGGATCGGCTTCAGGCGGCAGCAGCGGCAGTGTTACGGTTGCCTCAGGAGCCTCTACGGGTGGTCACGGTGGTAATATTGCTCTTCAAGTCGGCTCGGGCACCTTGGGCATTGGCGGCCTGATCTCAGCAACAGCGGGGTCAAGCTCGGTGGCTGCAGGTGGCAAGGTGATGAGCACGGGAGGTGGTGGAACAATCGGCGGCAACATCGAACTTCTCGGTGGAGCCGCTAGTAGTGGTACCGGTGGCAGCGTCCTCTTGACGACTGGCGCTGGTGCATCGACGTCAACCAGCGGGACTGTTCAAATTTCGACCCTTGGTAGTGCTACAAGTGGACTGCTTTCGCTTTCGACTGGTGCAGCTACTACCGGCAGCAGTGGCGATATTCATCTCGAAGTTGGTACCGGTACCAGCGGTACTGGTGGAAGCGTCGCCATATCGGCTGGTAGCTCGACAATCGGGGGGTCCATCAACGTTGAAAGTGGCCGGTCGACGGCTGGTGCGTCGGGGTCTATAGGCCTGAACACCGCTTCGTCAACTGGCGGCAGCACTGGTGGCGTTGCCCTTTCAACCGGCAGTGCTACAGGAGGCACCGGTGGGTCTATCATCGCCAGCGTCGGAAGCGGTGTTTCGGGTGTTGGCGGGTCGATATCACTTGCGGCTGGTGGCAGCTCAGCGTCTACCGGGGGTTTGATCGCGCTCTCCAGTGGCAGTGGCACAATCGGTGGGGATATCACGTTATCTGCTGGCGCTGGTGTTTCGTCAACTGGCGGCAATATCGCACTTCTAAGCGGCACTGGAGCAGCAACGTCTTCATCAGGGGGTGCCAGTATTGGCACGGCCGCAGGTGCAACAAGTGGTGCCATCGCCTTGAGCTCGGGCGCCTCGAGTAGTAGTGCCAGTGGCGCGATTACGCTCTCAGTGGGCTCCTCAAGTGCCGGTGCGGGTGGTAACGTCAACTTTGTCAGTGGACAAGGTGTTTCCGGTGGCTCAATTTCCATTCAAAGTGGCGCCTCCACGAGTGGAGTTTCCGGTGGCATCTCTCTTTCAACCGGTGCGAGCATCGGTGGAAATTCGGGTGCCATCACCATTGCCTCGGGCGTCGCATCGTCAGGCACCGGCGGCAGTATAGCATTCTCAGTTGGGAACGGTGTGTCAGGTACTGGCGGTCTGTTTACCCTCACGTCTGGATCAAGTTCCGTTGCAACTGGTGGAAGTTTAAGTCTCACCGCTGGGTCTGGTACAAATGGTGGTGCCGTGTCCATCTCAGCCGGTACCGGTACATCGACCAATGGGGGTGCCGTGCTCATTCGAAGTGGGGCCGCGGCAGCTGTCAGCGGTGCAGTCACGATTTCTTCGAGTTCGGTAGGATCCGCCAGCGGAGCACTATCTTTGAGCACTGGTGCCTCTACGGGAGCTGTCGGTGGTATCTCAGTTGAGGTCGGCAGCAGCTCTGGTAATGGTGGTTCTGCGCTCTCTTCAACCGCAGGCGCATCGACAGCTGCCAACGGTGTTGGTGGTCCTGCCCTTATCACTGGTGGCAACGGTGCTGTCGGTGGGCTTGTGCAGCTCACGGGAGGTGTCGGCTCTACTTCAACAGGAGGTGGGGTACTACTTGTAAGTGGATCAGGCAGCTCGTCGTCGTTCAGCGGTCCAGTTTCTCTGTCGACGGTATCTGCAAGCAGCTCTAGCGGAGCTATAAGTATCGCTACGGGTGTTGCAACGGCAGGGTCCAGCGGCAGCATTGTGATCGGTGCCGGGGATACCAATGGAACGACCAGTGCCGGTGGCAGTGTAAGCCTTGTCGGTGGCTTAGCCGCCACTGCACAAGGGGGCGACATGACAGCCATTAGTGGTGCTGGCGTCACCGGTGGTACACTTTGGTTAACGGCCGGCTCGGGCTCGACTGGTCTCGGTGGTTCCATCGCGGTTTCTGCTGGTTCATCTTCGTCGGTGACTGGAGGGAGCGTTCTAGTAACAAGCGGCAGTGGCGCTGGCTCAGCACCTAGTGGTTCTGTAACAGTGTCAACCTCCAGCTCTTCGACAACAAGCGGCTCCTTACTCATTGCCTCTGGCTCCCCTACGACGGGTACCAGTGGTGCCCTTAGCCTATCAACTGGTGCAAGCGCCTCTGGTGCTGGAGGCGGCATTAGCGTTGGTGCCGGTGCTGGCGTAACTGTCGGCGGTGCTGTCAACATCGGCAGCGGAGCGGGCGCTGCTGGAGGACTCGTCGCACTTCAAGGTGGCTCTGGTGCCTCAGGTACTGGTGGCGGTATATCCTTGTCTAGTGGTGCCAGCAGCACTGGAACCAGCGGAGGCATTTCCTTTGCGACAGCCTCAAGCGCCAACGTTGGCGCCCTCACAATATCAACAGGGACGTCAACAACTACAGCTGGTGGTGTGTCGGTGGTCGTTGGGTCAGCTTCTAATGCCGGTGGACCACTAAGTCTCGCTTCTGGAGGCAGTTCGCAAGCTACTGGCGGTCTGCTAACCATTACTGGAGGTGCTGGTTCAACCGGTGGCAGTATCGGCGTAACGGGAGGCTCTGGCTCGGCCAGCAATGGCGGTCAGGTTGCATTGACCGGTGGAGCAGGGGCTTCGGCTGTCGGTGGCGCCATTGCACTTCTGAGCGGCTCGGGTGCTGCTTCCGGTGCTGTCACCATATCTTCGGCTGGTACCCAAGGTGCCACGGGCTCAGTAACCATTGCCACTGGTGCGTCATCAGGTGGTGTCGGTGGTGGTATCGGGCTCAGTGTTGGAGGAACGACTGGAACCACGGCGGCTTCCGACGTCACGTTCGTCGCAGGAGCCAGTAGTGCCGGCACAGGTGGTAAAGTCTCCATGACGTCTGGCACTGGATCGGCTGGTGGCGATGTTCTTCTCACAAGTGGCTCCGGGTCTGGTGATATCGGTGGAGCTATTAAGCTTTCAGGTGGTGCATCGGCTGCCTCAACAGGTGGCAGCATTCTCTTGACGTCGGGTACAAGCACTGGAGCGTACAACAGCGGCAATGTAATCCTTTCGACGGCGCAGGGCTCATTTCCCACTGGTTCGATTGCCTTGAGCACTGGCGCATCAAGTGCCAACGCTGCAGGGCAAATTACGGCGACGGCTGGGACAAGCAATAACGCTGCAGGAGGTGGGGCTGTCACCTTCACAGGAGGGCTTGGAAGTGTAGCAACTGGCGGCAAGGCGTATTTGGTCGGTGGTCAAGGCTCAGTTGGAGGTACTGTGGCCCTTGTCAGTGGCATTGGAAGCTCCTCGACGGGTGGACAAGTTTTACTCTCGACGGGCGCAGGCTCCACAGCTTCAGGAAGCGGTACTATTTCGCTCAGTACCTCCGGTGGTTCCTATTCATCCGGCCCTATCGCGCTTACAACAGGCACGTCTACTGCTGGAGGTGGCGGTGCAATCAACTTCAACGTTGGTGCCAGCTCTGCTGGTGTTGGTGGCGCGATCACCCTCCTTGCTGGCTCAAGTGCAGCTTCCACGGGTGGCAAAACAAGCATATCCGGTAACAGCGGTACCGTCGGTGGCAACGTCGAGCTCTATGGTGGCACTGGCACTAGCGTCTCTAATACTGGTGGTAGCATCATGATGACTTCGGGGGTCGGTGGCACCAAGAGTGGCTTTGTTTCTCTTCAAACCAGCGGCGGAGCTTTCACTAGTGGTTCTATTACCCTGTCAACTGGAACTGCGTCGTCCATTGGCAATGCAGGCGGTATTTACGCGTCCGCGGGCGGCAGTGCTGTAGGTGCTGGTGGTCCTGTGTCACTTACAGCAAGTCTGGCGTCCGCTTCAACGGGCGGAAAGGTGATATTAACTGCCGGTCAAGGTCTTCTTGGTGGCAACATTGAAGTCGCATCCGGAGTCGGTTCCTCCGGCGCTGGTGGCAACGTCCTCATCACCACCGGCGCTGGTGTTGCGCCGGCCAGCAGCGGTGCCGTGTCAATTTCTTCCTCAGGCGGTGCCTTCAGTACAGGCTCTGTGACGCTGACGACTGGAGTATCTACCTCGGGTGCTGCCGGTACAATCGCCCTCGCATCTGGCCAAAGTGGGACCACGAATGGTGGTGACATGACCATGACTTCAGGTGTCAGTACCTCAGCCACTGGAGGACGTGGCCTCATCACCGGCGGATCCGGGGCAACAGGCGGTGCCATAATTCTAACCGGCGGAGCTGGTACAAGCTTCGGGGGAGGCGTGTCCTTGTCAGGTGGCGCCGGCTCCTCTGGCACGGGCGGCAGTGTAACACTTACCAGTGGCGTTGGTGCGGCTTCCTACGCCAGCGGGAATATCGCTCTGATGACGGCTGTTGGCTCAAGCCCAAGTGGTGCCATCACGCTATCCTCGGGATCGCCAACGGTCGGGACAGCCGGGACCATTAGTGTAACAGCTGGTGCGTCGACGTCTGGAACCGGGGGACTTGTCGTGTTGACAGCTGGCGTTGGCACCGCTTCAATCGGCGGCAAAACGTCAATCTCTGGCGGTCAAGGTACTCTTGGTGGCAACGCCGAGGTAGCAGGTGGTGCCGGGGGTACTGGTATCGGTGGCAATGTGAATCTGCTCAGCGGCGCCGGTGCGTCGTCAGCCGTCAGTGGTGCAATTGCGCTGTCAACATCAGCTACCGGTGCGTCGAGCGGCGCCATTTCATTAGCCACTGGTTCAGCGACAAACGGAGCCGGTGGTGACATAACTGCGCTCTCTGGGTCCAGCTCGACTGGTACGGGTGGCAATATTCTCTTCACGGCTGGTGTCGGTACCACTGGCACGGGTGGCAAGCTATCGGGCATTGGTGGCTCGGGGCAAATCGGTGGCAAAATCACGCTCACGGGTGGTCAGGGTACGTCCGGCGCTGGGGGCTCTCTCCAATTTGTGTCTGGCGTCGGTGCTGCGACAGCGGCTAGTGGCGCAGTTACGATATCCTCATCCGGTGGAGGTAGTACAAGTGGCGCTGTCGTACTTGCCTCAGGCGCTTCATCGTCTGGCAGTGGTGGCTCCATTACTATCTCCAGTGGCACCGGAACAGTCTCTCAAGGCGGCGCTGTTGGCATTGTTGCTGGCAGCAGCAGCGTATTGACTGGAGGATCAAGCGGCATGACAGGCGGTCAAGGCACCACCGGTGGTAGTGTTGCCCTGACGGGTGGCGTTGGCACCACAAGTGTCGGTGGTGCCGTCAGTGTGACAGGTGGTGCTGGAACCACAAGTTCCGGCGGTGGTATCACTTTAACGAGCGGAGCCGGTGTGACTACGTACGCCAGCGGCGCTATTATCCTATCTTCGGCGGCGGGGAGTTTCCCCACCGGTGCGGTGGCCATGGCGACTGGAGCGTCTACAGCTCAAGCGGGTGCCATTTCGATTTCCGTTGGCTCTTCTTCGGGTGTCGCTGGTTCTGGTATTACACTCACGGGCGGCCCTAGTACAACTGCTGTGGGCGGCCAAGTTTCGCTTGTGGGTGGTTCCGGAACCCAAGGTGGTTCTGTCCTCATCAGCGGAGCGTCTTCCACGACGACAACGGGTGGCTCAATTGGCTTGACTTCTGGATCTGCTCCAACCGCCAGCCTCGGAGGGAGTATCACCGTGGCAACACCAGGCCGTGATTACACAAGTGGATCGATACAGCTTTCAACAGGATCAACTACAAACGGAGCGGCTGGTGGCATTTCAATTGCCGTTGGGAGCGGCTCCTCTGGCATCGGCGGAATTGTCAGTATTTCTGCAGGTGCAAGTACCATATCAACCGGTGGCATGACCGCTGTTGGTGGTGGCGCGGGTGCAAGTACGGGTGGTAGCGTTCAGCTCTCTGGTGGTACTGCATCTGCCGGCACAAGTATCGGCGGCAGCGTCGTTCTCTCGTCAGGAAGCGGTGGCGCCAAAAGCGGTGGCATTATAACGCAGACTCTCGGCGGTGCCATGACGAGTGGCGCAATAACGCTCAGCACAGGGACTGCAACTTCCGTCGGTAACGCTGGAAGTATCGCACTCTCTGTCGGCGGCTCAGCTGTAGGAGCCGGTGGTGCGATTGTCCTAACTGCAGGAGCTAGCACCCTGACAACCGGCGGAACTAGCTCTATTCTTGGCGGTGACGGTACAACCGGTGGCGATGTTGCCATCACTAGTGGCACTGGGCTTGGATCGGCAAGCAGCGGTGGCAACGTCTTGCTTGTAACGAATCCCGGCGTGTCGATCAGTGGTGGAATTACTCTTTCGACGAGTGGCGGTGCCGTTGGAAGCGGAGTAGTCACAATCAAGTCTGGTGACTCGACAACTGCTGCTGGTGGTTCCATCGGTGTGACTGCAGGGGCTTCAGCCACGGGCAACGGCGCTACAGTCTCGGTTACTTCGGGAACTAGTGCATCAGCAACGGGTGGTTCTACTATGGTCAGCGGTGGGTCTGGCACCATTGGAGGTAGCGTTGTGCTTTCGGGCGGCCAAGGCTCTAGCACCGGTGGCAGTGTTTTGCTGACGGCAGGCACCAGCACCACGAGCACAGGAGGCAGTTTGGTTCTCACGTCTGGCTTGGGGGCCACGTCGTATGCAGCTGGGGGCATCACTCTGTCAACTGCTTCAGGTCCCAGTTCAAGTGGGTCAATCAAGCTCAACACTGGCTCGCCTGTTGCTGGTCTAGGTGGCAATATCGAGCTTGCGGCAGGGGTGTCGTCTGCCGGCAGTAGCGGCATCATCTCGCTTCTTGGTGGCAACTCGTCGGACAGTCCCGGTGGCATTGTTTCTCTCACCGGTGGCGCGGGCACCGTTGGCGGTGCTGTTGAGCTGCACGGTGGAGGAGGTGCCACCGGCTCTGGTGGTCAAGTTCTCGTGCAAAGTGGCCTCGGTAGTTCGTCCTCGACAAGTGGTCAAGTACAGCTCTCAACAACCGGCGGATCCATCAACAGTGGCAACCTACTGCTCAGCTCTGGATCGAGCTCATCCGGTACGGCCGGCGCCATTCAAATTGCCGTAGGGTTAACAGCGACGGGAACTGGGGGCTCAGTTGCTGTGACAAGCGGCAGCAGCTCCGATTCTGTCGGTGGGTTGGTAGCCCTATCAAGCGGTGGTGGAACTATTGGTGGCGCCATTCGACTGACAGCCGGCTCCGGAAGCAGTGCTACAGGTGCCGGTGGTGCACTGGTCCTTACTGGTGGCATCGGATCTCAAGGAACCGGTGGAAAAATCTCTCTCATTACTGGTGCCGGTGCCGCCACAGCGGCAAGTGGCTTATTGAGCTTGTCAACCATTGGCGGGGCGTCGACAAGCGGTAGCATTGCAGTTGCTACGGGCGACGCTAGCGCCGGTGCTGGTGGATCTGTAACCTTGACTGCTGGCAGCAGTACCGGATTCGATGGGAGTCCTCTAACTCTTATGGCGGGTGCCAGCACGAATCAAGTCGGTGGTATTATGTCACTTACGGCTGGCACAGGCCTCAGCGGTGGTCAAATTCATTTGACCAGCGGTGACGGAACAGCCAGCTCTGGTGGTAATACAATTGTTGCTTCTGGTGCCGGCGCATCGGGCTACACAAGTGGCACTCTCACGCTGTCGACCACTGGAGGTGCCATGACAAGTGGTGCCGCGAAGCTCACTACCGGATCGTCCACGGCAGGAGCTGGTGGTATCATTGATATCGAAGTCGGTGACAGTTCAACTGGCGCTGGTGGCTCGCTGACGTTGGCGTCCGGCAAGTCGTCACAGTCCA
This sequence comes from Achlya hypogyna, assembly GCA_002081595.1. NCBI lineage: Eukaryota > Oomycota > Saprolegniomycetes > Saprolegniales > Achlyaceae > Achlya > Achlya hypogyna. The sequence continues at coordinate 20,372 of JNBR01000048.1, forward strand.
CTGGTGGTCGAATCGCGCTAACCGCCGGGGACGGCAACCTTGGAGGTGGCATCTCGCTTACAGGAGGCTCGGGAAGTGCGGTAACATCCACTGACGGTGGTCCAATCACTCTAACGGGTGGCTCCGGCGTGGGAAGTACCGGCGGCAGCATAAATCTCGTTTCGGGTATCGGTGCATCAAGCGCAGCGAGTGGCTTCGTCGTTATATCGACGGCTGACGGAGCTTCCACGAGCGGGGATATCTCGCTGACAACTGGCGCTGCTTCTGCAGGAGCTGGTGGTTCCATCTCAATTTCAGTCGGGTCGAGCTCTACCAGTGGCGGCGGCAACGTGGTGACACGAGCTGGCACAGGCAATGGCCAAGTTGGTGGTAACATTCGCCTCTTCGGTGGGCAAGGCACGGCCGGAGGCAACGTAGAGCTCACGGCGGGCGCAGCTTCATCGACACTTGGTGGACGGCTTGTTCTTGCCAGTGGTGCGGCCGGTAGGGGCTCCACCGGAGGTGATGTGGCTATTTCGACCTCTTCTGGTCAGTACACAAGCGGAGTGTTATCGCTTTCGACCGGAGCATCGACGTCCGGTGCTGGAGGGTCCATCACGATGAGCGCCGGGGCTAGCTCTACAGGAACGGGTGCTAAAATTGACCTCGTCGCGGGCTCCAGTGGCGACGCGCCGGGTGGAGATATTGACCTCACGGGCGGTGCTGGGACAATCGGTGGCGCTATTCAGCTTACAGCCGGTGCTGGCAATACGCTCAACGGTGGCAACGTTGGTGTCACTGGCGGTGCTGCAACCGTGGGCACAGGAGGCTCGTTAGTGCTGACAAGCGGCCAAGGTGCGACGTCGAAGGCCAGTGGAGGCATTTCGATTGCTACATTTGCCGACACAATTGCCAGTGGTAGCCTGACTCTGTCAACGGGCTCCTCCTCGGCTGCCGGCAGTGGGTCTATCGGGCTTCAAGTCGGTGTCAGCGCTACAGGGGATGGTGCCATGCTTCAAGCCGTAGCTGGACAAGCTACAGCAGGTATCGGAGGCTCTGCCGTCCTCAACGGTGGTCTTGGCGTAACAGGTGGCGCTGTCACCCTTTCGGCTGGTTTGGGCACAGCAGGGCCAGGCGGTGCCATTCTCTTAACTGGAGGCGCTGGAAGCCCTAACGGGGCTGGTGGCTCCATCACGGTAAAGAGCGGTCTCGGCACGACCACCCAGGCCTCCGGTGGGATCACCCTCTCGACCTCTAACAACCAAGGTATTACGGGTCCAATTGCAATGACAACTGGAACGTCGTCGGCCAGTAATAGCGGTGCAATCACAGTTGCCGTCGGTGGGACTGCCACTGCCAACACCATTGGCAGTGATGCCTCCTTTGTTGCGGGCGCAAGCTCAAGCTCTACTGGTGGCATGGTTACAGCCACTGGTGGTACTGGTAACGTCGGTGGCGGTGTTCAACTTGTCGGTGGTCTCGCGGCGACGTCGACGGGTGGTACAATTCGCCTCACTGGCGGCGCGTCGTCAACGGGAGCTGGCGGCGACGTTGTCCTGACATCGGGTCTCGGAGTTACTCCAGCATCCAGTGGTAACATTGTCCTCTCCACGGCCGCCGGAGGCCTTCCAACTGGTGGCATTACGCTTAGTACCGGAACTTCGTCGACTGGCCTCGCTGGTCCAATCGCCGTCGCAGCCGGGACGTCCACTACGGGTTCAGGAAGTGCCGTAGGTCTGACGGCAGGAATTGCCACTGCAGGAACCGGAGGGACGACAACTGTTACTGGCGGCAGCGGGGTCGTCGGAGGCAATACTGTTATCACCAGCGGTGCAGGTACAGCTGGTGCAGGTGGCCAAGTTATCGTATCAACTTCGTCCAGTACAACTACATCAGGTGCTGTGGCTTTGTCAACCGCTGGTGGTGCCATCTCTTCTGGCAGTATTACCATGCTTACGGGAACATCTACGGCTGGAACAGGGGGATCGGTGTCGGTCTCGGCTGGCGCAAGTACGACTGCAGCGGGCTCCCAGATTGCACTTACCGCTGGTCAAAGCTCGTCTTCAACGGGAGGAAAAGTTGGCGTCACTGGTGGTGTCGGCACTGCTGGTGGCAACATTGAATTGAGCGGTGGCGCAGCCAGTAACAACGCGGCGACTGGCGGCAACATACTTCTCACTACGGGTTCCGGTGGGGCTCGAAGTGGTGGTGTAACGCTATCCACCGTTGGGGGTGCTTTCACAACCGGAAGCATTGCTCTCAATACGGGGACGGCGACGACAGGCGGAGGTGGTGCCATTTCATTGTCAGCTGGTGGTAGTGCATCGGGTACCGGTGGTTCCATCACTTTGACAAGCGGGGTGGGGTCGCAATCCATTGGTGGCAAGTCCAGTATTATTGGCGGCCAAGGCACAGTGGGAGGCGACGTCAGTCTAACCGGCGGAGCTGGTACTGCAACCACAGGAGGCAACATCATCGCGACAGCAGGATCGGGAACATCGGCTTCGGGAGGAATCACATTGTCAACCCTGGGTGGTGCGTTCGTCAGCGGCGCCATAGCACTCGCTACTGGTGCGTCCAGTTCCGCCTCAGCAGGCAGTCTAAGTCTCTCTGGTGGTTCAAGTACAACAGGGATCGGCAGTGCCATCACGTTAACACCTGGTAGCAGCTCGGCTTCGACGGGTGGCAAACTGGCGATCTTTGGTGCTTCTGGAAGCACAGCGGGTGGCAATATCGAAGCCACAGCCGGACAAGGCGCAAGCACTGGTGGTAACATTGTTCTCACAAGCGGCACTAGTTCAGCAGCCACGGGTGGCAGCATCAGTCTCGCCTCGGGTGCAGGCGCAAGCACGTTCCCCAGTGGCGGCATTACTCTGTCCACAGCCAACGAAGCCGGTGCCAGTGGAGCCGTTTCCCTGTTGACCGGCACAGCATCTGCTGGCACGGGTGGTGCCATTAGTCTCGCGGTTGGCTCTAGTAGCACGGGCGTTGGTTCAGCGTTTACTGTGACTGCCGGCTCCTCATCGGGCCCCACTGGTGGCAAAATTTCGCTTCTCGGTGGTGGCGGAGGAGTCGGTGGAAACATCGAAGCTACTGCGGGCACAGGATCATCGGGCGTTGGTGGTAACTTCTTGGTCGTCTCCGGAACCGGTGCAACCTCGGCAACCAGCGGATTCATCATGCTTTCGACGGCATCGACGGGTTCCAGCTCAAGCGGATCCATCACACTTCAATCAGGTGCTGGTACCAGCGGTGTTGGTGGTAGCATTTCCCTCTCAGTCGGTGTGGCGGCAACTGGCACAGGTGGAGCCATCACTCTGTCTTCGGGACAAGGCACTGCAGCAGCAGGTGGCAAGACGACTATCAACGCTGGTTCTGGTACTGCCGGAGCCAATGTCGAGGTATATGGCGGAGCGGGCTCATCCAGCACGGGTGGTCAGCTCCTCTTGACATCAGGTGCTGGCGGAACCTCTGCTGCCAGTGGCTCGGTCGCTCTATCATCTACTGGCGGGACTAGTACTAGTGGGGCTTTGTCATTGGCAACGGGCACGGCTACAGCTGGTGCGGGCGGCGCCATCGCCATCTCAGCTGGATCGGGGACAGTCGCTCTTGGTGGTGCAATTTCCATCAGTTCCGGCGGCGTTTCTGCTTCAACTGGTGGTCTGATCACTTTGCAATCAGGTCAAGGAACATTTGGCGGTAACATCAACATTGCAGCGGGTGGTGCCACGGCCAACACGGGCGGCAAGGTTTCGATCACTTCCGGGCTTGGATTTGGCTCTAGCACCGCTAGCGGAGCCATTGTGCTCTCATCGGCCGGCGGTGCAAGTGCGAGCGGGGCCATCACGCTTTCAACGGGAGCATCAACCTCAAACGCTGGTGGCTCCATATCTGCCCTGGTCGGTACCGCAGCCCAGAACACAGGAGGCTCGATAGTACTCACGGCGGGTGCCGGAACTGCCGGTCTCGGCGGGCAAGTACTCGTCACGAGTGGAGCGGGTGTGACAGGCGGTGACGTCATTTTCACGGCCGGCGGTGGCACAACGAACACTGGTGGCAATATGAATCTCGTCTCGGGCACTGGTACGGCTGGAAGTGGCTCAATTACACTATCCACAACTGGCGGTACCGCATCCAGTGGTTCGATTTCTCTCAGCATTGGTGCTGCCACCACAACCCCTGGGGCATTTACCGTTGCCGTCGGTAGCGGGGCAAGTTCTTCGGGGGGCGCTGTTTCAATCACTGCCGGATCGACGACGGCGCCATCAGGTGTCGGCGGCGCTCTGAATCTGGGAAGTGGGGGTGGTTCCGTGGGGGGCAACCTCGTGCTTTCGTCGGGAGCCGGTGGCACGGCTCAAGCCGGGACACTGAGCCTCTCCGCTGGCGCGAGTACCTCAGCAACGGGTGGGGCCATCCAACTTTACTCTGGCGCAGGTGGAACGTCTTCTTCAAGTGGTGCCATTGTTCTGTCTACGTACGGGACAACAAGCACGACGGGGGCTATTTCACTCACCACAGGAAATGCTGGTGGCACTGGTCTTGGTGGCGCTATTACGGTGTCGGTCGGTTCGAGTACAACAGGTGTGGGGCGAGCCGTGACTTCGACTGCCGGTCAAAGCTCATCTGGAACTGGCGGAAAGAATGCCATATTCGCCGGCGCCGGTGCCACCGGTGGTAACGTCGAGCTCACCGCAGGCCTTGGATCGACCATTGGCGGCAATGTATTGCTCACAAGCGGTGGCGGTGGCTCAAGTGGCACAAGTGGTAGTATCAACATCATCTCTTCCAGCGGTGCCACAACAAGTGGTTCAGTGTCCTTGGTGTCGGGCTCGGCATCTGGTGCCAGCGGCAGTATCACGATATCCGTTGGTGCGGCAAATACGGGCGCGGGTGGCTCTGTTTCCATGACGACGGGCCAGAGCACGGGTGCAGTAGCTGGAGGTCTGGTATTGTCAACCGCCAGTGGTACGCAAGGTGGTGATATTGGCATCACTGCGGGAGCTGGAAGCACACTCTCAGGTGGTGGTCTTACGATTACAGCCGGAACGAGTACCGCCGCGACCGGTGGCCGGATTTCCTTGGCAAGCGGAAGCGGCGCTCTTGGAAGTGGATCTGTCGCTCTCTCTGTTGCTGGCGGCACAGGCACAATTG
>JNBR01000580.1:0-21673 GCA_002081595.1 Achlya hypogyna
CTTATCGATGACGACTTGTTTCTTCTGGAGCTCGGCTGTTAGTGCTAGCAGCTTATCGTGACTGGCGTCGCGTGGCGTTGTGGCCGGGGGTGATGGTACTCGCACGTGCAGAGGAATCTTCTCGGAGACCTGTCGAAGTACAACGGGCGGTGCTGTTTGCACATGTAGAGGTAACTTCTCAGAGTCCCGTCGCAGCTCCGCGGGTGGCGGCGGTTGTATCCTTGCTGGCCCCGCACCGTTCACGAAGAGCGAAGCCACGACGCCGGGGATACCGCCAGTGTCGACAACTGATGAGATTGGGTGCCGGTTGAGGCCGCGAGCAATGGGACCCATCCATGCCACAGTCTTTAGTCCCGTTCGGTTTGTGCATAATACACGCTCGCTGCGAAAAGGTTCGAGGCGCTCCCACCACCGAAATGACACTAAATATGCTGTTTAAGCCAGTCCAGGGTTAGGGTGTATACCTCCAAGGTCCAGAACGTATGGGGCATGGATCATTTTGAGTGATACCTGAAGAGGTGTTTTTTCCCCTGCTGTCGCGGTTGCAATGGAAAATGTGAAAGGTAGGCTGCCCCCGAGGCATGCGATCTATTGGAATGCATTGGTAAGCTCTCCATCCGACTTCCTACTACCTCGCCGTCAGACCGTAGTCCATAGATGGAAAGCTGCAGGTTGATACTTGAGGGCGCCGATTCGAAGTCGATAGTAAACGGGTATCGCCAGTAGTAGGCACCGCCATCCCAACGTCCTGCGGGTGACACTCGAGTGGTACTGAACTTGTGTCTTGCTAGCTCCTCAGGCGATGAGATGTGCGGGCACGGCTACCAAAGATGAGAGATTTCCACAACCTTGACGTACGAGGAGGGCGTCGCAGGCACTGCTTGGTGTAGCCTGGGCGTCGAGAATTTCGAGCAAAACGAACGTCGTATCGTCGACGAGGCTCGGGTGGATGGAGGTCGTCACCCTCTCTAGTGTAAGCTCCAGCCTGTGCAAGGGCGGCTCGCTGTTTGTACATCAGGCCCCGAGAGTTGATTTCAGGCACTCACCGCGCGTGGGTGCGAAACAGCGTGACGAAGAGCGAAGCCGTCGCACTTGAGGCCACTGATGCAGGTGGAAAGTGTATGTGCATTGAGGCTTCTGCATCGGACGGTAGGTACTCAACGGGAAATGCCACCGACGCCAGCAGCATATCCAGGCCGTCGTTGCTCCGGGCCACGACCTCAATGACCACGCCCCATGATCCGCGAGTTCGAACGCCCGATGGCAAGTTTACGGCGATAATCTCGTTGAATAGTATGGTGGTGCTCTACACAAGTTCGGGCACATCTGGCATCACGATAAGTGTACGTGCTCCACGACTCGCGTCGCGCCGAAGGGTGTATACACTGCGTCGTACACGCGTCGTTCGCCTGCCGGGCAAGTCCAGAATTCGCATGGCTCGTCCAGTCGCCGCGATGGACGTAGTACGACGAAAGTCGACGGTTCGGGTTGTCCAAGATTTGCAAATCCTTTGCCGAAGTGTATGCACGCATAAACGTTGTCGGCCGACGCTGACGCGCTAAACGGTCTATTGGTACGTGAGCTTCGATGCCTACAAGCTTCAAGCGACCTAGCTGTTGCTTTGATGTCCCGAGGAGTCTCACAAAACTCGGGGCAAAATATTGCCGAGTCAGCGCTCGAGAGGTCGAGCACCTTGGAGGGCCGGTGCGAATTGCGCCGGGAAGGGGCCACCGACTCCTGTGGGGGGGTGTCTGTCCCTTGTTGCGTTGGGTTATTCGACTCGGGTGGTTCACTCATTCTCGTCCTGGCGCTTGCGACGGCGGCAGGGTCATGCAGCGCGATTTGACTCGGCCGTTTTCGCGGCTTAAAATACGCGAGCGGTAGCTCAATTGCTCGAAGAAACACAGACAACTGGGCGTTTACGACCGTTTAGTTGGCTCACACCCACATCCCACCTGTGCCACACGAGTTCATTCGCGGCTCGTCGAGCTTGGCTTCAAGAGGCTCCAAAGCTTCTCTTTTGCAAAAGACCACCGAACGACGACGAGTGCCCTCGCTTGATGCCGCTGTAGTCTCCACATCGAGCGGCTGCGCACTGGACGCGCCGCGGACTTTGCTTAGCGGCAGGCGGCCGCCGTAGATTGATGCGCATCAGTCTTTGGCGCCAGGTTTTGTATCCGGAATTCGTCCGGATACGCTATATCCTGACAGGAACAGCTTCGAACGCAGATCAAACCAGTGGTCACCGCCTGCATCATGTGGCGAAGCATCGATCGCGTCCACCGCGGCCGCGCTGCGCGCGCACTCTCGACTGCAGCTGAGTCGTCGTATGCTCTTCGCAGCACGACTTTCATCCCGACGACGAAAGAAGTCCCTGCGGACGCAGCCATTCCAAGCCACCAGCTGCTCGTCCGCGCTGGCATGATTCGCAAGACGTCGAACGGCATTTATATGATGCTTCCGCTCGCCGGACGCGTGCTGGCCAAGCTAGAGGCCATCATTGACAAGCACATGGCTGCGATCGGCTGCTCCAAGCTGAGCATGCCCTGCTTGCTCACTGCAGACCTTTGGAAAGAGACTGGGCGCTGGGAATCGAGCGGTCCAGAACTGTTTCGCGTGCACGACCGCCGCGACGTGGCTCACTGCCTCGGCCCGACACACGAAGAAGTCTTCACGTCGCTTGTGGCGTCGACGGTCTCTTCACCGAAGCAGCTGCCGCTGCGACTCTACCAGATCGGCCGCAAGTACCGCGATGAGATCCGGCCTCGCTTTGGGCTCCTTCGCGCCAAGGAGTTTGTCATGAAGGACGCTTATACGTTCGACCTCGACCGCGCTGGCGCCGAGACGACGTACCACCTCATGGTCGACGCGTACCACAAGATCCTCCACGCATTGCGTCTGCCGATCGCGCAGGTAGAGGCGGACACGGGCAACATCGGAGGTAGCCTCTCGCACGAGTTCCACGTGCTCTCAGGATTCGGTGAGGACGCACTTTTGTCTTGCTCCGAATGCAACTACGCGGCCAACGTTGAGAAGGCACGGGGCGTCCTCATGTCGCCGCCGGCGCCACTGCAAGCCACCACGCCGGTCGCGTCGCTGGCTGACGTCGTGCAGGCGCCTGCCGGCTACGTCCCGACGCTCTACCTGGCCGAGAACAAGACGCAGCTCGTCGTTGTGCTCACGCCCGAGGGCCGCGAGGTCAACCCGCTCGCGCTTAAGGGCCACATCGCCGACGTCGACAACCTTGTGGCCGTGGCCAAGGGCCACGTCGACTGCGCGCTGGAGTTGCCTTCGCCGCGCGTCTTTGTGGACGCAGGCGTAGCGCCGTCGGCGGCGCTTGCGGCCTTCCTCAACTCCGCCGGGGCCGTGCACGGCGAGTTCCGTCTTGCGCGGGAGCACGACGGATGCCCGTGCTGTTCGGGATCGCTGGTTGAGAAGCGCGGCATCGAAGTCGGGTACGTTGCGCTGTCGACTCATCGAAACCGTAATGTCGTCCATGAGTAGCCATGTGTTTTACCTGGGAGACAAGTATTCCAAGGTCCTCGGTGCCAAGTACCTAGACGCGAACGGCAAGGCGCAGACGATGGACATGGGTTGCTACGGCATGGGCGTCACGCGCCTCATGGCAGCGGCGGTCGAAAGCCTCCATGATGCGCACGGCATCGTGTGGCCCGACGCCATCGCACCTTACAAGGCTGTCGTCGTTGGCCTCGGCAAAGAAGCGGACCCGACAGCCGCGGCCGCCAAGGACATCGCAGCGAGTCTCGCGCGCGTCCTGCCCGACGACGTCATGCTCGACGACCGCTGGGCCGAACGCCCCGGCGTCAAGCTTACCGAGGCCGAACTGGTCGGGTACACGTGGCGCGTCGTGGTTGGTAAACGGTTTGCATCCGAGGGGCTCGTTGAGGTGTTGCACCGTCCCAGCATGACCGTCAGTCACGTGCCGCCGTCGGAACTCGAGGCCATCGTCACGGGTTGCACCCCCAAGCCATAGACGTTCGATAGTGTAATCGTAGCCAGCCAACTATCGTAGCCCATTCGATCGAGTTCAGAAAAGTGGACGACGGCTGCGCGCATTCGTGTTCCGATTCCTGGTCTTCAGGCCGAACAAAGCGGGTGCCGCGGGTGCGCGCGCTGACCACCGTTCGTTGTGCATCCTACTTGAGTGATCACCGGCGGCGCAGCTGGCCTCAGAGGTCCAGACGTGGCACACATGCTTGGAGGGGCAAACACGGGACAAACCCTGTTTAAAACACCTTTGTATCGACTACGAGAGAGGTTTCACCCACATTGCTCTTGAAAAGTGTGGGTTTGCCCCACTGGCTTTTTCGTTCGGCGAGGAGGAAAAGAGAAAAGTGCCAACTCCGGCGCCACGTGCACGACGACGCGGGCCCGTGCCATCAGCAGCTGCGCATTGAGGACGGAAGGAGCGAGCACAAGATTAGGTTAAGTTAAATAGGAGCGGGGCAAGTCTAGGGTTGGACAAGACGAAAGTGCTGGGTGCACATGCCTTGGCGGCGGGCCTTCTTGCCGCAGTTGGCGACGTCGCACGGGCGACCACCGCCGTGCTTGATACAATAACCGTTGCCACGGTCCTTGGCATTGCACGACGGCTCCTTGCACGAGCGCTTGCCGCCGTGGCGGTGGCAGAGGCCGTTGCGCTGCGAGACGCGCTCGCAGTCCTCGACCGTGCAGTATTTGGACGGACGCCACCGGGGCTTAGCCGCGGCCATGGGCTCGCTCGGTGGGCGCAGCGGCGAGAGCGGGCGGGGCGTGTCGGCCGCGAGGAGCGACTTGATGGAGGGCAGAGCAGGGCGCACGACGTCGTCGAGCGGTGCACGGAACATCATCGAAGGCAAGAGTACCATGTCGCGCGGGTGCAAGGGCGCGTGGTAGGGCGCTTCCGAGTAGTGGTGGTACATCATCGTGGGGGAAGAAATTCAAGACTGGGCCTTACCACGAGAGCAAGGTCCGCGGGAACAACACCCCAAGCATCATCCCACTCTTCCGGTGAAACCAGCTGGGCGCTGTTATCACTCGTTCGAAATCCGTGGCGGTCCCACGCTCAGATGTGAACCAAATGGCGCTGCGTTTATTCCAAGCCCCGCGACATGGCGCTTGATTGGTCTCCATGGGGACGTCGCTGTTTACGTAGGAGAGTTGGCCTCTCCAACGTCATCCTGGATGAAGCTTCGTTCGCCGTGGGACTGGTCACGCGGTACGCTCTCCGCGATGGACGACTGGTCCCCTTCGAGGCAGATCTTGGCATTTCGCGCAGCCGACGAGATGCCACGACCGACGACAACGCCCCGTACACGTGGTGCCGCCTCCGGCGCGCCCAGCAGCCGGGACCAGCCAGGCCAGCCGGGAGCCAGCCACGGGTTTAGTACACCGAGAAGATCGTTTTTCTGTGAGACACTGCATGTGGGCGTGGAATGCGATTTTTCCGCAACATGGCGGTACGCGCAAGTCAACTAATCGCCGCAGTTGCGTTACATCGAGCCTGCCCATTGCTCAAACATGACTAGATTCGCGCATATTAATAATGGTGGCCGGCGTAGGGTCCACCCTCAACCCCTTCAACCCGCGGGGCTCGGCAACACCCGTCTGTGGGACAGGCTTGCAAAAGACGTCGTCATGGGGGCCTCCCAAAGGTGCGAGGGCAGGCAATTGATACAAAAGGAGCCGCGCGTTCCAAGCAACTGCCTCGGTGAGCGCCCAATTGGCTCTCGAAATAATGGCCACGGTGGTACAGCTTCGCAACTTCAAGAAGGCTTTGCGTGAACAATTCCGATTAGTCTATCAAGAAGTTTTGTGTGACGTAGCGTTGTCCAGGCCTCTGAGCCAGTCCTCGGCCCTGGTCGCAGAGCGTCACCGCTGCCCTCGACTGCAGCGCCCCTTGGTCGGCACCTATGGGTGTCGTCGTGGGGTCGGCGATGATTTCGTTTCTGACATGTCTTTGTGAGCGCCAACGACAGTCGGTGGCTTTGAACAATCACGAAGATGATAGAGCAACCGAATAGTTTAAATAGATTAACGGATAGTTCGACTAGTTGACGTGCACCATGCGGTGATGCTGGGTGCACATGCCCTGGCGACGGGCCTTCTTTGTGCAATTGGCGACGTCGCAAGGCCGGCCACCGCCGTGCTTGATGCAGTATCCGTTGCCGCGGTCCTTGGCATTACATGACGCAAACTTGCACGTGCGCTTCCCGCCATGGCGGTGGCAAAGCCCGTTGCGCTGAGAGACCCGCTCGCACTGGGGCACGGTGCAATACTTGGAGTGGCGCCAGCGCGGCGCGTCAGGACTGCGAGGAGGCGCCTCGAGGGGCACAGCAGGGTGGAGCAGCTCGTGGATTCTTGGAAGCCGTGGACGAGGCGCCGGTGCACAGAGCATCGAAGGCAGCAACACCACATCGAGAGGGCTGCGCCATGCCGGTGACGACGGGGCGTGCTGTAGCATCATGGACATGGATGGGAGAATGCAAAATCGAAAATGACAAGAGAGCAATCAGTGAACTGTCTACGACTCCTAGTGGGGGCCACACGAGTTGTGTGACGACCATGTGTTTCGTTCTTGGCTGCGAGATGGCTTCGAATCAGCAGCAACATACCACCACCGATGGCAACGGCCTAATTAGGACTCGGGAAGCTTTCTTGTCATACAGACGCCGGGACCCTGTGCGTGACGAAGGCTTCCCGCTGCTTTCTCTGGACACGCGGGTTCATCGTCGACGCCGGACACTCGCCATTGTCGCTTGTACGCCCTAGATACCTCATAGCCCTGCGGGATTGGCTGAAGCGGGCCAATCACACACAATATCCCCTCCAATTTCAGGAAAATTTCCTTAAACAAGTGCGGGAATTGGCCGGTGGTAATGTCGACGCGGTAAGGCGGCGGCGCAGCTGTGAGTAAACAAAGGTACCGCTCTCTTGGAGGTGCCACCATCGTACCACTCTAAGTTTATTCGGCACGTGGGCGTTGGCTCGGTCGAGCGTCGTGAGCGATGACTCCACGCCGCTGCCAACTTGCAGTAGCCCTTCGTTGCGGTCGTTCTTGATGATGCGTCCCATCCCCGTCGACGCTACGTCGCGGTCTCCGTTTGTTTGCCGAGGATGCATAATGGTAGCGCAATATTCGATGCAAACCACGCTACATGGCTGTAGCACAATCGATTAAGGAAAACTACGAACAGGCTTTTGACTTCCCGGCGATGTAAACCCGTGGTCGTATGCCTGGATGATCTTCACGACGTTCGAAAGGCCTGGCGCAAGCCCGTGCACCACAACCACAATGTCGTGATTGGCGATCCAGCGTTGCTGTTTGGCGTGCTCAATGGCAACGTCGATGAGTTGGTCGTCGCTACCCGCCATCGACGCCACACGCAGACAGGTCAACCCTCTACGTATGCGTTGCATATGGACCGGGGAGAAGGAACCAACCTCGACAGCCCAGCAAGCTGGCGGGCAACCACGGGTCGGGCGGTAACAGCTAGCACCCGCGCCTCTGGACGATACTTGGCGATGCATTTCGCCGAGTACCCGGAATCTGTCAGGGCCACAATGAGCTTGGCCTGGATGTCAATTGCCGTCTCGACTGCCGAGGCCGCGACAGCTTCACAGATCGGGATCGGCTTGACTGTGGCGTCGCGAAGATGCGTGTACAGAGATGGGTAGTTTAGCGAGCCTACGGCAATCGCGACGCTGGCAACGTGGCAAAATGCTACCTTCGGCCTCGATGCAGATACGCGCCATGGTGGCCACAGCTTCCACCGGGTACTGTCCTTTGGCCGTCTCTCCCGACAACATGATGCAGTCAGAGCCATCAATGACGGCGTTGGCCACGTCAGTGCACTCGGCCCGTGACGGCGTCGGGCACTTGGTCATGGATTGCAGCATCTATCGAGCGTACGCAGGCGGTCAACCGGGGACGCTGACCTGGGTGGAGGTGACAACTGGTTTGTTGGCGAGGTTGGCTTTGCGAATGATCATCTTCTGAGCCATGAACACCTGCTCTGGCGCGAGCTCCATGCCGAGGTCCCCGCGGCTCACGTGGACGCCGTCTGCCTCCGCGATGATCTCGTCGATATTGCGAAGCGCCTCTAAGCTCTCGATTTTGGCGTGGACTCGAATATGCTTCCCGGCCTCCCCAAGGCACGCGCGCAGTGCCCTAATCGTCGTGCGAGCAGGATCGCGGGGTAGTCGCACGTACCGAACGTTGGCCGCCGACCGAACGAACGACCCCGACACGATGTCCACGTGCTGTGGGATCGCAAATTGCTGCAAGTCGTGCACATCCTTCTCGGTGATACCAGGTATCTGCAAGGCCGCTCCTGGGCAGCTTCATGAGTCGCCCGCCCGCCAAGTAAAGCAGGTACCAGGCAGGTTCATGTTCTTGCGCTCGTCGAGCACATAGTTGTTGAGCACGCGCGTCCTGACCTGGTTTCCGTTGCAGGCGAGGACCGTCAGTGTAAGCCCCCCGTCGTCGCACAGGATGGTGGAGCCCGGGGATACAGAGGTCGCCAGGTGCGCGTAGTTGCAGCCGATGGCGCGACTGTTGCCGACGAACGCCTCATCCGCAACGAGCACGAGCTCCTGCCCGGCGGCGAGGTGCACTGGCGCATGGTCCTCAAGGAGACCTACCCATAGGTTCGCTACTTGGCTGTGGAATCATCGGATTACCCGTTCGAATTTCGGGTCCTTTGGTATCGAGGAGCACGGCACAGTGGCACCCAGGGCGAGCGGCGATCGCTTCGCGGAGATTCGCCACGGACTGACTGTGAAGGGCGTGGTCGCCGTGGGAAAAGTTGAACCGCGCGACGTTCATGCCCGCGTCAAGCAGCTTCCCGAGCATCTCCACAGACCAACAGGCAGGGCCAATGGCGCAAATGATTTTGGTCTTGCGGCTGCGCCCGGCGCTGTAGTTGCGGTCAAGGATTTGCGTCAGCGAAATGCCCACTTTGTATACCTGCGGGCCGCGTAAGAGACTCGTCAACTACCACGAGGACGTACGGGCTTGTCGCCACCCGTGGTCGTTTCGTTGAGCCGCGCCGACGCGCTACGCGGGCGATGCTCCCAGCCGCCGCTGAGCGCAAGCCGATGGCGCGGCGACAAGGTCAGGTGCTCGCTGTGCATGTTAGCGCTGCCCGTCGTTCAAATCTTTCCTCTGCAAAAACCACCGAAGAACGGTGGAAATCGGTGAAAAACACAAGGGAAATCTCGAAGTTTGACGTTACGCACAGCAGCGTTGCGGCGGACGAGGGGCATGGGCGATGGCGTTGCGAGCGACGCAACGATGGCACTGCGGACCGCCCGGTACGACACAGAAAGCCTCCGTATGGGACACTGCCGACCCCGTGGAGTGGGTGCACGATGGTATCAGTGGTCGGAGGCGGTGGGAACTTACCATCAAGGGTGCGGGACGGTTTGAAGCAATCTTGCGTGCGGCGACAACGACGCCAGCTGATACGTCGTCGCCGGCGGCGTTGACGCAAGGCGATGGATTTCTTTGGGCACCTAGCGACGCGGCAACGTAGCGAAGGAGGAAATACAGGATTCCTTTGGCATTCAGCGAGCAATGACGAAGCCAGCTGATTTGTGTTCACGTTGTCGTCGTCCGTGGTGAAGCCATGTCAACGGGCGCTTTGTTTCGCCGACCACGGAGCGCAGCGGTGGACAACTGTCTGGTGGAGCTAATGCAGCCGCAACCGCAAGCTATCTCTCGCCAAGTTCGAGTGCTGCAGGCCTCTCGGTGCCAAAACCCATGTTTGGAGCGCGGTTGTCTTCTGTAGCCCATCGCCCTCTGTACAAGTCCCGACAGCTCAGCGCCGTACGTTCGCGTGGGACGAGGCAGCGACGTTGCCCATCGGGTGGCAGCAAAGCTAATGCCAGATGCCTCGGCCGTGACCACGTGGTGTATCGCAGCGATGCTAGTGGCTCGAAGCTCGCCATCGGAGGTGCAGACGCCCCTTCGTCATGGCTGGCTTCGTGAGTAGCTTCCGTGCACCACCCAACAACCGGCGCCCGCTTCAACCTTCGACTGCGACCAACTTCAACTTCGGTCGCAACCGGTGACATCTCAGCGCCGAATGGCCGTTAAACGCAAGCGGTTGGCGGAGGCAACCTCACGAGATGGAAGGTGCAGCTCCAAGTTGCCGCAGAGGCCTCGCGCCAGCCACCGCTTTCCATGATCCGACCAGATGGGTGTCCCCTCGTACCCGGTCCCGAACTTCAAGTCCCACCTTCGAAGGATCAGTCGGGGTCGCCGCTTGCCCGGCGGAGATGCCCCATCCTTCTTCCAGGACACCGGAGGAAATAAATAATACTTTACACGGCCCGTGGCCGCAGGTTACAGGACAATGGGCGCGCTGCTCGCGCTATGCCGCCGAGGGCGGGTCACGACGACGGGGCACGGCAACAGCTCCGTCGTTTTCTTGGGCGCGTGGTAGTACTCTTCGCGACGGACATCGTCCTGGTTGCTGTGATCGGGGAGGCAGAAGTGCACGCGCTTGGCCGTGCGCAGCTTGGAGCTCGACGCTGGTCGGCGGGCCTCTTTGCGTAGGCTCGACTTGCCCGTGTGCACGAGCTTGACAACGATGCGGGGTACGACGACGTCGTTGGGTTCGTCCGAGTCGTCGCCGTCGTCTGTCGTCGCGAGCGGTGGCTCGAGGCACGCTTGGTAGACGCCGTAGCTGAGCACGACGAGCGTCGGGATCAGGAGCGAGTAGCGCGGGAGGATCATCGCGCAAAATGGAAAATAAATAAAAATCGACAAAAACAAATCACCAAGAAAAAATTCACGTGGCGCTGGCACATCCATAAAGCCACGCTGTGACGTGGCAGAACCACCAGCCGCCTGTCGCAACGACTCTACCGCCTACAGCGGACGAGGCGAGCGCCTTGGCAGTCCTCTGCGTGCCGATGTCCCCATCCGTTGCACCACCAAACCTGAATCGAACGCGGCAACATTGGATCCAGTAAATGCATGTGTTATGTGGTTACGTGGCTTTGCGCCTAAAGAGCGTCTTTACCCCGTGGACGAACTGGTTGCGAGACGTAAATGACAGTCGGGTCGTTCGGGTCCACATACGCCTTGCGCTGCTTGTCTGCAAACGTCTCGTCGACTTCCCCTGCTGCAGCCAGACGTCATCGTCGCGGCTGAAGGGACAACGTTGTACCTCGCTTGTGGTGCTCCATGAGGCGCAGAAACACGGGCAAAAACGTCCCTGTGCCGCCATTGTTGAACGATAGCTTCCACTGGTTTGGGGTTGCAACGGTACCCTCGGCAGTGCCCACCTGCGAACTCGATTAGCTCTATCACCCAGGCAAGACGTACGGGTATCACATCACCCGTGATGTTGCACGATCCAAAGATGGGCTGGTTGAACTTATTCTCGGTAATGTTGTCCAGCGGAATTTCCTGGGGGTGGTCAACGCTGCGGTGGTGAGCATGCACGTACGTATGCTTGAAAGTTCCGCCCGTGCTGGTCCGAGCCCTTGTCAGCACAGAAGACAAGTCGCTGGGTAGTGATGTAAATGCGTCCATTCCCTTTGAACTTTTCCCTGCAAACATCGTTAGTTGTGACGTGACTCTGCGGGCGCCACCCATCGACAATGCACTGGAACGCAATCGCAGGACGCTCAAGAATGAACACTTCGTCCGTGTTGGCGAGCGGCAGCGACTTGCCCTTGTCGCTGAAGAGCTGAGGCGTGAAGGACATCACACCAAGGATATAATTTTGGACGTCGTTTCCTTCCTGTCAGCGAAACGCTGGCAGTATTCGTGGACAACACGCAACATTCAACCAGCAACAACCCAACAGGGCAGCGACCGAAGCCAGTCACCAGGCATCGCATGGCGCTACTTGTTTGGACCCAGTTTGGACACAACCACGAAAATCACGCGAAGACATGAAAAGGTCGAGCTTGGACAAGTAACACGGTGGCGACCTGTGGAATCTTTGGGATTGGAATTTTTAGGTGAATACCACACTTCAGTTTATCAAAGTACATTTTTCAATCATTGAACGGTGCACCATGCCAAACTGCTAAGAACCCTCCGTTAAGTAATTGGTGCTGATCGTGACCACTGCGTTTGCATGGGGACATCCAGCGGGATTGCCTGGTCATTGTTTTCCCGCCAAAAGTTCCCTGTCAAAACCGATATGTCACCGATCCTCATCTCTCAAACGAATTGGCCCTCGTAAATGGATGTATGCTTTCATCGAGAGCTTAATTCTGTGTGAGCTGGTGGCCCCGCATCATCTTCCTCATGCGTTGCGGCCTCAGCGCCCAAGCCGCAGCTTCGACGCGCCTCACGATTTGCCTCGGTGAACGCATGACTTCGCCAATAGGACAATCACCGTTCACTTGGGTAATAGTGTTATAACAGCTTTTACATTTCACACTATATACCAGGGGATGCTTGGAGGCTCATTGAGCTCAGTTTCCCGAAGGAAGATGATGTTGCTCCGGGCGTATCCTCGCGCTTCGGCGGTCGTGACCCGCGCGCTTGTGCGCCAGAAGAAGACGAAAGCGTCGCCAAGCTCGTCGGGTGCACTTTATTTGTATCTTCGAGGAGATTTACCTTAAAGCCGTGCAGGAGACAAGGGCCAAGCACTGCAGATGGCAATCCGCCAGATCGAGAGCAGCTTTGGCAAAGGCGCGGTGATGCAACTGGGTGCGAGGTACACAGGACCCATAACGGCAATGCAGCATCACATGTTCTGCAGTGGCGTCGCTCATGATATCGAAGTCGTCTCGACGGGTTCTTTGGCTCTGGATGTGGCCCTCGGCATTGGCGGTCTGCCGCGCGGGTATAGAAGCTGCTTGAAGGGCATAGCTAACATTCTTGACTAGCCGCGTCATCGAAGTCTATGGACCCGAAAGCTCAGGCAAGACGACACTCGCCCTGCATTGCATCGCCGAGGCGCAAAAGAACGTACGGTCAGAAACACCTGATCGCTCTTACCGGCGTTTGTAGGGCGGGACATGCGCCTTCATTGACGCCGAGCACGCCATTGATGGACATTACGCCAAGGCGCTGGGTACGTGAACGCCGCGCAGGCTTCTAGCTGAAACGTGCTGAGCAGGGGTCAACATCGACGAGCTCTATGTATCGCAGCCCGACTCCGGCGAGCAGGCGCTGGAAATCGCCGACACACTCATTCGGTCTGGCGCCATCGACGTTGTTGTCGTCGACAGCGTGGCCGCTCTCGTTCCCCGTGCTGAGCTTGAAGGGGAGATGGGCGACCAACAGATTGCGCTGCAGGCCCGCCTCATGAGTCAAGTACGGCAGTTCACGGGACGTCCCCGAGACTGACTCTAGCGCAGGCTCTGCGCAAGCTCACAGGCTCGCTCTCCAAGTCCAACTGCATGATCATCTTTCTCAACCAGATTCGGCAGAAGGTAGGAGTCGCCGAGCGGTGGGAACCTCACGATTCCAGGTGGGCATCATCTTTGGCTCACCCGAGGTTACGTCGGGCGGCACAGCCCTGCGTTACTACGCGTCGAGTGAGCAGCGCGGCGCGCGTCAAGGGCTAATTGTCGACTGTAGTTCGGCTCGACATTCGGCGCAAGACGCAGATCAAGGAGGGCGAAAACGTCATCGGCAACGAGACCGTCGTCAAGGTGGCCAAGAACAAGCTGGCCCCACCCTTCAAGGTCGCCAACTTCGACGTCATCTACGGCAAAGGCATCGACCGCATGTCGGAGATCGTACGGCATGATCACCAACCCGCATCGTTGACGAAAGCGCCACTAGCTCGACCTCGGCACTCAAGTCGGCGCCATGAAGCGATCGGGCTCCTGGTATGCGTACAACGATGGTACAAAGCTGCTCCCGCTGACCTCGCGTACTGATGCCATCCCGCAGAACCCATCGGACAAGGCCGCGCCAAGGTACGGGTTCTGTGCGAATTCGCGATAATAAGCGCATTATCAAGGCCAAGCAGTTCCTTGAAAGCAACCCCGACATCGCCCAAGCCATCGAGGCTGAGATTCGCGCGGCCCTCTTGACGCGCGACGCCGTACAAGATGCCGTTGCAGAGACAGCCAACCTCGAGAACGAAGTGGAACCAACGCCAGGTGTGGATACCGACGGGGTCGACATCAACGCGATAATGGCCGAGGTTGAGGAGATGGAAGCCTCGCGCCATGACGAGTCGCGCTAATCGAATGCAGGTCGCGGTTGTGCGTTAGATACTTTTAGTTTTGTTCGTCCTGAATGCCCTGCTCCGTGATCGAGTACATGGCCTCGGCTTCGGGCAAGATTGGCGAGTCGATGACCTTCATGACACGGTTCTCTCCCCGAGCTTTCTTCAGTCGCAATCTGGGCCCATCGGTGAGGTGCCTCCTTCATGCTTACGGCGTACCGTGTACAAGACGCGTGGGCCATGATGTTGCCACCGATGGGCTGGAGCGGGTCCTTGGAGAACATGCCCGAGTCTGGGTTCGCGGTCATCTACGTGGTTGAATGTCGATGGCACCGTCAGTAGTAGGAGGCGAGAAACCTGGTTCGTGATTACGACTGCGACGCCAAACTCATCTGCCATGCGTGTCAATGCCCGTAGAAACCTATGAATCAGTTAGCAGGGTGATCGCCTATGAGGCAAGAGTACTTCGCAAGTTCCTGCTGCCGGGCGGCAAGCTCGCCACGTCCAGAGTAGTCTGTGCGGAAGAGCGCCGTCGCGCTGTCAACCACAACCAGTGCGTAGCGGGACTCTGCCATCATCGCGGAGGCTTGCGATAAGAGCTGCATTTGGTGCTCAGAGTTGTAGGCGCGCGCGAATGCAACGTTGTCCAGGACGCTGTCCCCTGTGCGCAGCGTTATGTCCAAGGAATAACTTGGAGGGTACCATCAAGACCATAGCGCTCAGCGATTGCAACAAGGCGCTGTGGACGGAACGTGCCTTCCGTGTCGATGTACAGAGCCTTGCCTTCACCTCCTCCCTTGTCAACGGGCAGCTGACAAGTTACGCATAGTTGGTGGCACAACTGCGTTTTGCCGGTCCGAAATTCACCGAATAGCTCCGTGATCGATCCAGTCTCAAAGCCCCCGCGGAGAAGTTCGTCCAGCGCTGTCGATCCTGTCGTGAGTGTAATGAGGTCCTTTCGGCTCTGCAGTACGTCCGAGGCCTATATGTTCGCATAAGGCGCTGTCGTAAGCGAGCAGACTCAACCGTGGTGAAGCCAACGTTAACCATCTCACGCGCGGCCTTGAGCATTTTGTCTGCTTTGGCTTCGGTGATACCCTTGATGCCGATGAGCTGCTTTTTCGTGGCCATAGCAATGGCGTCCACTGTGTGGAAGCCCGCCTCCTTGAGCTTGTTAATGTCCGAGGTGTTGATTCCCGACTGCTCGAGCGCGTTGATGCCGCAGGGGCCCTGGATCTGCGCGCCAGCATGACCCATGTCCTCCTCGCCCATGTCGGCTTCATGCTCGTAGCGCGACCCCATCATCGCACTCATGCTTCCTGCTCCTTGAAGGAAATGCAAATGAGGACGTCCCCGAAATATAATGTATTTTAATAAATTGTTTTAATCCGAAGCGGGAACCCGGTCGTGTTGCACCTTCAAATAGAGTTGGAGCATAATTCATTTCTATTTTATTCGTTGCAAAATAAATAGGTTTTCCCGCCAATTGAACCGTTTAACTCGTTTCCATCTTAAAACGTAAAGGCGATACTCGCCTCGACAGCGATTGACCTCGGTTGCGAAGGACGTCATGCACTTGCAGTAACTTCTAATTGCTGGTGAGCACTGAATGATACGCTGCCGAAGGGCGTTCGCGAGCAGCACTCTTTCAGCTCGAGCAGTGGTTCACCGTTGGCGTCATGATGAATGATGGTCTACAATGATGCATTCCTTGTGAAGGTCCCCGAAGGTCAAGCCGATTGGAAACGCATGCATGGAGCAAGGCGCCATTAATATCACACCGCTCCGTGCTTTGTCACCATGTATGCCATTGTTGCCAACTTTACGAGTACCTGTCGCACGGCCAGCACAGTGCATCTGCACGGCTTCAGGAAGGCTGGTTGGACCGTAACGTTTAAACACCATAAAACGTAGATAAGGTTTTACTGTTTAACTCAGTTAGGGAGTGGAGTTGGAATTGGCTCCCGCAGACACGGCGATGGAGGAGGAGCTCGAGCAGAAGATGACGTTCGTCCTCGCGGACATCGACGCGCAGTTGAGCAAGGCGCACAAAGAGGCGACGCTCCTTCTGCGCAGCGTCCGCCGCCATGGGGCGACGACACGGCAGATGCACGCACATTGCATGCTCTTTCAAGACCTGTTCGCCCAACTGCAGGACCCTCGCAAAGGTAAAGCGCCGACGCGGCCTCATGAGACTGCTACCGTAATGGACACAAGCACATTAAGCGATTCAGCTGCCGCGGCTTCGGACGGCACCGACGAGCGGTACGATTCATTTCTCATGCACGACATCGACGAGCAAGAGGTGCAACTTAAAACTACGGTGCTCGAGAAGGAAAAAGTATCGAAACCACCAAAGTCAGCCTCCGCTCTCAGCGATAGCAATCTGTCGCTAGACGTCCCAAGCCCCGCGATGCGACGAACGCCATTCATGCGCCCGCCAACCGCACACACCCCCCACCACCCACCATCGTCGTTGCAAAGTGTTCACATGCCGACCCCGGAGCTTCCCGTTCTCTCTGGCAATGTCCAAGTACTGGGCACGCCAAGTGTTTACAGCGGCAACCCATCACCTCGCCTCAACACCTCTATCTTGAACAGTTCGACCTCGTCCTTCCAAGTGGAGCTAACAACCACGACGCCGATGCGGTACAGGCCCCCCAAGACCACCGACCTCGACTCCAGCGAGCTCTCGAGTCAGCACGCGCGGTCGCCGGAGATGCCTGTGCTCTCGCGGCACGTGACCCTCCACGACACGCCGTTCGAGGGCCCCGACGAGGACGAAGAAGAGGAAGCCAAGGCTCCGGCGACCCCGGAGCGCCAATTCACCTTCACGTCGTCTGCGATCAAAGCAACGGAAGACAACGGACTGCGGACGCCGCACTGGGCGGCGACGCCTGCCACCAACCTCCGGCGGCGCTTCAGCGCTGTGGCGGACGCCACGTCCACGCCCGTGCGCAAGACACCCCGCAAGGACCCGGACGAGTTGCTGTCGCCAAACCTCGGGTCGCCTTTGCTCAGCACCAAGCTGCGCGTCATGACGCCGCACACGCCGCTCTCGAACCGCCTCGCTGGCGCCGACTCGTCGTTCCAGCCCGGCGCCGACTCGCTCTGGGCTTCGTCGCCGACCGAGCCGATTCCAGCTTTCGACCTGTCGCTCTTTCCCGTTGCATTTCAGGTGCGTTGCTGCCAACGATCGTTCTTCGGAGTCCTACGGCTGCGTAGCGGGGCATGGCGGCGTATCAGATGACGACGCTCTATAGCCTCTTCCGAGAGGATGCACAGCAAGCACTGGTACACTGGTGCGTCGGTTCGAGCGCTCACCTCACGCTCTAGACTTTGGCCGAATTGCTCGAGAAGATGAGCGATTGCGAGCCGGAACGCCTCGAGATCTTCCTCGAGACCCTCGTGTCCCGACGCCTCCTGCGGCCGTTTGTTGTCGAAGGCACCATGTACTGGCAAGTGTCAACGACCTAATGCATGTTTGGATTCATTCGTACTGACGCTACGGGGGTCCTGGAGGGACGAGTCTGCTCGGGGGATGGAAGAGTTCCTGACGAATGGTGGGAGTCATGTCGTCGTCTGGCGATCGCTTATGTATGCGAGGTAGCGCTGAACGCCATTGCCGTCGCGGTGGAAGCAGACCCACGCCGGCTCCGCCTCAAGTCGCTATACGCTTGTCCGGTGGCCCCCTGCGCTTGCCTGGGACCCGTTGTTTCTCCTTGCAATAGTGGTCGACGGCCTGCTGCAGTCCTTGCGCCGCGAAGATTTGTCCTGTCAGGGCAACGAATGCACAGAACGCGAAGGCGCCACTGAGTAGCGCCACCTCGAACTCCGTCGCGCCGAAGAGGAGGACACGGTCGGGTTTGATGTGCCCCTCGGACCACAGCGTGGTGCTCGTCAATAGGAGGACGGTTGTCACTGTGGAATGGTAGTAAAATCACGTCTAAGTAGATGACTGGGGTGTCACGGTGGTGGCAATGCAGCCTAGAATGTCGTGCGGAGCGGCCTCAAGATCCTGGAAGCATGCCACTGTGCATGGCGCCTCAGTAAGCACCAGCACCAGGACTTCTGCTCGCGCCAAGTACTCTTGACGAAGTGCGAGAAGCGCGCCAGTTCTACCGTCTTGTCTTTCGCAAGACGGACAATCGCAAGGAAGGACGCGACAAGAATCGACTCCAAGCTGCCCTCCGCGGGCGCGACACTGCGCAGGAGCACCGACACCACGTGGTCGCTTCCTGGAATGGCCTTGGCGACGAAGTCCCACGCTTCCTCGAGATCCACGTCCGTCATGCTGCAGCTCATCCGACTCGTTTCTTCGCGATCCGGATGCAGCAGCCAAAATCATACGTGGCGTGTTTTTAGCATATCAATCTCAGCTCGTCACCGGCAGTCCCCTGCACGAATGATGCCAGCCCACACAGGAGGTACATCGAGGGGTCTACGTACTTTGCGCAAACGAATACATCTCACTCGTCGCATGCTTGCCTGCACTGCCTCAACTGCTTCTGTCATCCGCGACCTGGCGACGTTGCGTGTTTTTATCCGATCTTCGGGAGACACAAGGACTACAGCTAGCTCTGCGCGCTCCACGAGTCGACTCGGTCCCGGCGCTTCACACAAACAAACCCCATATTCATGGTAGCTGCGGGTGCTCCGTCGCAGCGCATCTCTTGCCGTCGTGCTCCCGCAGCAAACGAAAGGTCATGCACGCCTCAGGTTCTGTCATATGGTCCGTTCCTGCCACCTGTGGCACCCCAAGCAGCCAGACCGTTCTTGATGGTACCAACCACAGCACGATGCCGCGAACAAGGACGGGTTGGCGCGCGTCGGCTTCGGTGCGGGCATCGCGAAGGAGGAGCAGGTGAAGTTGCCGTCGGACGCGTGCAGCAACGTGACGTCGTAGGGCTCGGGCAGTGATCTCAACTGATCGGTCCAATTAAATTGCCTACAAACAAGTCGTCATTTAATTCGGCGTCGCCCGCGGACCACACGCATGCGGCATCCGGACAGCTCCGGAAGATGAGCCATGTCACGGCAGATCTCGACATGGCAGGCAACCTGCCCGAGTCGGTGTCCATGGTCTCGATGGCGTCCGAGACGTCGGACTCGGCGGCGAAGGAGAAGCGACCACTCTTTCGCCTTCTCGCGGCGGCGGCGCAGACTGGCGCGTCCAACTTCATCCTTGCGTACAATGTTCGCGCCGGCATTGCGGTTCTGGTGCGCATTGTCTTGCTGTTGCAGAAGAAGTCAGCGTCTGGAGCGCGGCATGAAGCTGAGGATGCTCTAGGCAGTTTAAACAAGTTGCTAACCTCAAGGTGCTACTGAGCGAGAAGCACCTGAGCTTTCGTGTTGAAGCCGTTTCCATGGGTCTCTTCATCGGCTGGTTCACGGGCGGGTATCAGGCGCTCAAGGCCATCATCAAGCGGCTCCGGGACGTTGACGACGAAGAGGTAGACGACCCAACGACGACCATCGTCGCGGGGACGCTCGCGGGCACGGCCGTGGTCTTTGTCGAACCCGAACGGTACCTGAGGTCGCATTTGCCCGCCATCTCACGCGTCGTGCCAGACGGCGGTCACTAGCGCTCTACGCCCTTGCGCGCGCCTTGCAGTGCCTCTACAATAGCGCCAAGTCACGGGATGTCTGGCACTTTTGGGGCAGTCAGTGGGCCCACGGCGACTCGCTCCTCTTCGGCATCACCAGCGCCCAGGTACGTCTCGCCTCGCAATCGTACTTCCTACGGCTCGATTAGGTCATGTACACCTTCATCATGCGACCGAGCATCCTGCCTAAGGAGTACTCGAGCTTTATCCATCGCACAGGGCCCGTGGCGTGGAAGGTGCTCCACTTTGTGCAGCGGAACACGAACGGCGAACCCGTCGAGCCGTCCGAGGTCACGCGCTTCCTGGCCGACGTCGAGTCGCCCGTGCAGTACTCGTGCCAACACAACCAGCCGACGGTAGGTGGCATTCACCTACCAGCACGAAGCCATGGCCTTCGCAGATCATTCCGTGCGGACTCATCCACCACCCGACGTCTTCGTGCTCGTATGGCTTCCTCTTGACGCTCGTCAAGGCCATGCGCAGCACACTGCCTCTATACATGTCGCTCAACATCGTGCCTCAAGTCGTTTTGCAATTCCGCCGCTTCCTGCGCACGTACGTTGCTCCCAGCGGCAGCTCGGCTGCAATCGTCTTAGGCCGTTCTATTCGCTCTTCCGAGGGGTCATTGGAGGCTTCCGATCAACACTCTTCATGGGCTCCTTCGTTGCCATCTACCAAGCCGCCATCTGCGTGCACCGCCAGATCTTCCAGCGCGACCACAAATTCGCCTACTTTGCCGCCGGTGCTTGCGTCAAGGCTACGGCGCGAGGGCGGCTCATGCTTTCATAGGCCTTGTGTCGTCCTTCGCCATCTTTATCGAGGCCAAGGGCCGTCGTTCGGGTACCTGCTTCATAGTTGAAGGTCGTGATCGGTGAGTAGAATTGGCACTGTACGTCTTGCCTCGCGCCGTCGACAGCCTCTTCATCATGCTTCGCGACAAGCGCTGGCTCGCCGACGTGCCATACGGGGAGGTCATGCTCTTTGGCGTGTCGATGGGTGCCATCATGTTTTGCTTTGAGGTATCGTCTCTTCCGAGGCACGATACCTCAGCTTTGCGTAGCACGAGCGCAAGAACTTGAGCCCCATGGTGCGCAGTCTCCTCGACCGCTTCCTCGTCGCCAGTAAACAGTAGACAACAATGCACAGCCATGTAGTCGTTGCTCGTGTGATGGCCTCGAACTGGTATGGACACAGAACTGCCAGCTTGGCGACTGCGACAGGAGGGCTCTTGAGTTAGCGTGCACCACTATGAGTTGGTGTCGTATTCGTTTGCTATTCAAGCGCGATGAGGCCAGCGGGCAGCCTCTGTGGCGCAAAGATGTAAAGACATAATGTGCACACGACAAAGTATTACATCAACGCAACACGCCCATTTAGCAGCGCTTCTCAAGCTTCTCGACGGCGCGAAGGATGTTCATGCGGCCGTAGCCAAAGTTGTTGTTCGGGTACTTGTCGCCCGGGAGGCCGCCACATGTGAGCGGGTCGTTGACCAGCGACTTGGTCTCGACCGTCTCGGTCAGGAGCGAGTAGACTTCGTCGTACGTGATGCCGGGCTTGGCCGACACGAGCAGCGCGATGGCGCCCGTGACGTGGGGCGTAGCCATGCTTGTGCCACTGAGGCTCGCGTACGACGTGTCGCTCGTCTTGTAGCTGGAGCGGACGCCCTGGCCGGGAGCCGAGATATCGGGCTTCATGCGGCCGAACTTGTTGGGGCCCTTGCTGCTGAAGGTGGCGAGGCCGTCCTTGTTGGTGGTGGCACCGACGCCGATGACGTTGTCGTAGTCGCCAGGGCTGAGCACAGTGCCGCAGTTGGGGCCGCTGTTGGCGTTGGCGAAGACGGGGATGATGCCGGCCTTGCGCCATGCAGCGACGGGGCCCTTGTAGTAGGGCACGTCGGGGATCTCGTCGTCATCA
>JNBR01000581.1:0-52061 GCA_002081595.1 Achlya hypogyna
TCTTGGGTATCTCGGGTGGTCTGTTCTCCACGATTACGATTGGCATGGGCCCGCTGCTCGTCCCGCAGGAAGACCGCGAGGCTGCTGCAGCTCTCATGGTCATGGCACTCTTCCTCGGCATCTCCAGTGGGTCTACCTTTGGCTGGGGCATCGGCAATAACAACTGGCTCGGGTTGTAAGTGGTATGCGCAGTCTTGCGCTGAGGAGCATATTGATGCAAAAGGGTTGTTGATGCAAGAATATATTCGTCGTTTTGTTCCAATTGTACACAAAGTCATATGTTTGGTCGATCTGCGGGTCTGTTTAGTTTTGTAGTTTAGAGTTGGTGAATCTAGTCGCTCTCCGGTCTACGCGCTACATTTGCCAACGGCGCAACACGGAATACAACGTAGGCCAAGTCGACGTTGGCGATGTTGCGGACATTAGACGTGAGATTCAAGACATGGAGGGACCGGGCGCGTGGAGAACATACTGGTGGAGCTGATACAGCTTTGTTGGAGGTAGATTGCCACGAGGTGATGCGGGCGTGGGCCTTTGAACTGCTTGTACGAGAGAAAGAAGCGCGGTAGTAGCACGTCACTGAGCTCTACAGCGCTGATAGCACCGCAAAATGAAACTGACACTCGAACGCCTATAGCGCGGTGGCGATCTTGGCCAAGGCGATGTGGCTGCAGCGATTGGCATCGCGCTCTCTAGCAGCTACGGGCGATTGATGCGCCACGGCAAAAAGCCCTGAGAGAATCCCGCCGCCACTTCATGCTGGAACTGATGGCGTCAATGCTGCGGTGCTCGGCCTTGCACGCAGCGAGGATTGCGTTCATGTCAGACTTTGGTGCGACAATTTTATCCACCGCGGCCACTGGAGGAAGGTTTTGGGCGGTTACCCGCAACGTCCTCAAGCTTGGCCTCGCGCGAAGCGTACTGCTCAACTACGAGCCAGTCACGGATAGGACAGCGCCGAGAATCGGGTGTTTGCCGATACTATATGCCAATAGCTGGCGTAGTTGCTGGTACTGCCGCTCGGCAAGCCGCTCAGTGAGGGCTCTTTTTCGTCGTCACCGACTTTGTCGTGAACGCCGGCCGCACTCTTGAGGTCGACCGCCAGGGTGCTGCGCGATGGCGGCGTCCCAAAGAAAAGCTGCGTCTCAACGAGGCCCGTCTCGTGCTTATAGTGGTCGTAGAAGAAGTCGATGTCGGCGCAGTCACAACAGAGTGCTGGGTGGAACACCCTGTCGAGGAACTTGCCTAGGATCTTCATGAACTCGGAGACGGCAACGCTGCGTCCCCGACCGTGAACTTTACATTGTACTTGGTAAAGACGAACTGTCGCGGTGGCTCCTAGTCGAGCCGCGCGCACCGTACCCTAACCGACCACGCCAGCCATCCTAGTGCTGTAGGTGGACGCAAGGGCTCTGAAACGGAATTAACGTAGGCTTAGCCATAGAACGCTTACAAGTGTCCAGAAATTTAGCAATGCAAGTAAGGTATTTCCACATTATCATAATTTCTCGTTGTCAGACGAAACTCTATGGAAATCCCCCGTTTCAGCCAACAAATTATGGACTTGGCACTTCTTAGACGTTTATGAACCTAAGGCCCTTGAAACACAGTATTTACACCGTTCGTAGCGTTAAAGTGAGCTTACTATGTCGAATGTCCTATAATTATTTCGCACTTCGTTTGGGACTTATATCACATTCCACCCTTTGATGACGTAGTATTCCAGTTTGTGAAATATTTTCTTGACTGTCCATAAACTTCATATTACTTTTTTACTAGTAATCGGACTTTGACTCCAACGCCAAAGGTTTTCCGTCCAAAACAGCATTTTTAACCGATGTCCTGTAACTATTTCGCGCATTGTACTACTTACTACATCGAACAATGATTTCTTCGTGCTCTATCTAACTGCATTATGCATGTACAAGTGGGCAAGAAATGCATCAATCGCATGAACAGCAAGAAGGCTCACCATTCGAGATATCGGCGGCTGTATCAATATAGTAGTAGTTGAAGTGGCAGGTTCAAATTGCCCTTCAAGGTTATCCTTCCATGGAAGCCAACCAAACTAACGCAGCGTGTCAATGCTCTTCGTAAAGCCACGTCACTCACAAAACAACTTGAGTTCTCATTAGGTGTTCCGACTATCGCACTCTTGCACACTTTTCTCGCCATGTTATCCGTATTCCGAATACGTTTGAAGACGGACTCTTTTACAAATTCTCAGCATCAACAGTGCAAGTTCAATTTTTCGTTGCCGAACCTGATCTGCATTATTTTCACAGTGCCTTGGCGCAAAGCAATGAATGCTCTGGAGGATAAACGGCAAAGTGGTCCATGCGACTCAATGAATTTATTATGTTAATGGGTTTCCCAGTACTGGTACAGCGTTTTAGTGTAGGCAACTATGTTATTACACCAAATTGTTCTATAATATACCAAATCTAAATGGTGTGAAAATATTAAGTTTGCGCACTGGGCCTACGGGAACTGCCAATGACAGCATGGAAAAGTTAGACCAATCGAAACCTGGAATCTGTATGAACAAAGAACAAAGACCGATTGAACGGACGCAATACTATCTACCAACGTCACTGTAATTAATTTCTTAGGCTTTAAACCGGGGCCTCGGGCCACAATAAAAGTCTCAAAGCGCGGTGTCCAAACAGGGCCCTGCCACCCGGGTTACGCCGGTGGGACTACACAACGTCGACAACTGTGGTTCGCCAAGTCCAAGTTGAACGCTGGGTGTGATGATGCTACGCCCCAGAAGCAAGTGCAAGCGCCACTGCGTCGCGAATGGTGTGGGGGCTGGTCAGTTTTCAATTCGCTTTGCTCACCATGGACACGAGCTATCACGAAGCCCTCGACGTCAAGGAGAAGCATCTCCAGAACGACGAAACCTCGGACGAAATCCCTCAGCACATCCTCGATGAGATCCACCAGTACCGCAACATGATTTACTGGTCGCTGCTTTTCCTCGACGGCTCCGTCATGTGGGCCTACTATTCGTGCCTCTCAGCGCAAGACTACTACGCCAGCACTTTCCCCGACGTCAAGTTCTCCTTCCTAACGACGCCAGTGCTAACTTGGCCCTTGTCCATTGGCCACATCATCCAGATGTGGTTCGGCTACGATCGTTCGCTCGGCAACATGAAGCGCGTGATCATCGGCTACGCCATTTTCGCGATCTGTTGTGTGCTCATCATTCTGCAAGGCTACTTGGACATGGACCAGACGTCGGGCGCTACCATGGTCCTTATCTGCTTCGGCATGGTTGGTGCTGCTCACTCGCTGACGGAGCCGGCGTACTACAACGTGGCGTCGCTCTTCCCCGATGCTCACTTCACAAACGCCATCCAGGTCGGCAATGTAACTGCAGGCGTGCTCAATGTCATCTTTGCGGCATTGATTCACCTCGCTGTCGGTGGTGTCCACGACACGGATCCCGCTGGCAGTGTAAAGCTTGCCTTTTTCATATTCATGGCGATGCTGCTGGTTATTTGTGCCGGTGCGGTGTATGTTTACTGGCGTCTTGAGAAGGTGCCGTGTGTGCGTTACCTCATGGACCGTGCTGCCGCGGACCATCTCAAGCACGGCCAAGTGTCGCTGCCGCAGCTGTGGGCCAAGTTCTTCCGCGTCGGCAAGGTGATCGTACTCCCCATGATTGCACAGTTTATGCTGTTCTTTTGCTCCCTCGCGCTATTCCCTGGCGTTGGCATTGCCTCCATCCATCCGTCGCTTTTCGGCACTCAGTCGGGCCCGTGGATCGTGTCGCCAGGTCTTATTGGTGCCTTCAACTTTGGCGATCTCATTGGTCGTCTAAGCTCCACCAAGGCGGCCTTCAACCTTTTCTCCATGCGCTTTTGCTTCTTCTTCTCGATACTGCGTTGGGTGTGGCTGCCGCTGCTGCTCATGACATCAACAAATAGCTCACTGTACGTGTTTGGTGACAACCACTGGGGTGCTTACGCCTTTATCGTCGTGCTCTTCCTGATTTTGGGTATCACGGGTGGTCTATTCTCGACCGTGACCATCGGCATGGCGCCGTTGCTTGTCCCTCAGGAAGACCGTGAGGCTGCGGCTGCTCTCATGGTCATGACCCTTTTCCTTGGTCTCTCGAGTGGTTCGACGTTCGGCTGGGGCATCAGCAACAACCACTGGTTTGGCTTGTAAGTGAGCAGGCCTCTTCATTCTTAGTGCCCATGCACCCCAATGTGTTTATGACAACAAACATAAAACCCTTGTCATAATTTAGAATTGTTTTGTGATTTCCACGTATTCTGAAATCTGTTAGCGGCACTGCAATGCCTGACCATGCCGATGCTTATAATCTTCAAAAACATCCTCATAGAAGACTGCACGAACCAACTTGCGCCGACGATAAGTTGCAGGCTGGGTAGTGTGACTTCGGACAGATAACCTCAACAATGCAATCAACGACTATTCAGAACAAGACATACACCACCAAGAGCCCAAGAGCCCCGCATCCCTTTGTGACGACGGGGTATGCTCTCCCTTTCGAGAGTTCTCTGTCCCAACGACCGCCGTTTTTGCGCCCGCCAAGCAATGGCTCGGCTGTTGCGCGCACGGCTCTGTCCCGCGATGTCAAGGTAAATCTGCTGACGGAGTAACATGCGACTTTGTCCAGCAGGCCAAACCGCACGCCTGGCGAATCGTCCAGCGTCCGGTGCTTGGCGCAGTCCTTGTAGCTTGAAGTTCAAGGCTGGTAACGATATTCCGAACGCTGCCATGTTCAAAAGACAATAATGTTTTCCTCTTGCTCTATAACTTCAATCACGCCTTCAAATTTATCCACACTTGCATCTTAATTTCGGCCTTTCGAGTTCGTACGCTGGTCTCACCACTGGCACCGCCACGTCACTTGTCACCGCGGGGTCGAGCCGAACATACATGGAGCTGACGACGGCCTTGGTCTTTCACCCACCGAAAGGAGGTGGTGCCGCGGTTAGCGTTTCTTCCATCACGTGTTCACGTTATCGGGCGCCGCGCGTAGCGTTCGTGTTGAGCAATCCGCTATCGATTCACTGGCTCGCAGGTGGCGGGCACATCGCCCCGTCTCGAGACTTCAACTCGGCAAGATCGAGTTTGGCAGGTAAGTCCGATATCCAGTGCACCCAAGCAGCCAGCTGGGTCGTGCTGGCGAGTGTCCCTGCCACCAGCACCATACAAATCAAATGACAACTCGTCGTCTTCGGCGCGAAATAAAAGAAACAATACCACCACCCGGTTGAGAAACACACCGTAACACGACAAACCACCCGAGGAAGCAATCAAATGAAATCACGGAGTGCGCGATTCTAAGGCAGGATAAGGTTTAGAAGGTTGAACCCTTATCATAAGAACCAGGCGTCGTTCATCTCACTCAAGCATTTGCTCGCCTCCACACAGCAGACATGGAGACGACCTACCACGAGACGCTGGACGTCAAGGAGAAGGACCTTGCCCTCGATGGTCACTCGGATGAAATCCCGCAGCACATCCTCGATGAGATTCACCAGTACCGTAACATGATTTACTGGTCGCTGCTTTTCCTCGACGGCTCCGTCATGTGGGCCTACTATTCGTGCCTCTCGGCGCAAGATTACTACGCCAGCGCCTTCCCCGACGTCAAGTTCTCCTTCCTAACGACGCCAGTGCTAACTTGGCCCTTGTCCATCGGACACATCATCCAGATGTGGTTCGGCTACGATCGTTCGCTCGGCAACATGAAGCGCGTGATCATCGGCTACGCCATTTTCGCGATCTGTTGTGTGCTCATCATTCTGCAAGGCTACTTGGACATGGACCAGACAGCGGGCGCTACCATGGTTCTTATCTGCTTCGGCTTTGTCGGCGCGGCTCACTCGCTGACGGAGCCGGCGTACTACAACGTGGCGTCGCTTTTCCCCGATGCTCACTTCACGAACGCCATCCAGGTCGGCAACGTCACAGCTGGTATCCTTAACGTCATCTTGGCTGCGTTGATTCACCTTGCCGTTGGTGGTGTGCACGACACGGACAAGGATCATTCGGTGAAGCTTGCATTCTTCATCTTCATGGCGATGCTTCTTGTTATCTGCGCCGGTGCGGTGTATGTTTACTGGCGTCTTGAGAAGGTACCGTGTGTGCGTTACCTCATGGACCGTGCTGCCGCGGACCATCTCAAGCATGGGCAGGTTTCGTTGCCGCAGCTGTGGGCCAAGTTCTTCCGCGTCGGCAAGGTGATCGTGATGCCCCTCGTGGCCCAGTTCATGCTCTTCTTTTGCTCGCTTGCCCTGTTCCCTGGTATTGGTATTGCCTCCATCCATCCGTCGCTTTTCGGCACTCAGTCGGGCCCGTGGATCGTGTCGCCTGGCCTTATCGGTGCCTTCAACTTCGGTGATCTCGTTGGTCGTCTTGGCTCAACCAAGGCCGCGGTAAACTGCTTCTCTATGCGCTTCTGCTTCATCTTCTCGATTTTGCGCTGGGTGTGGCTTCCGCTGCTCCTCATGACCTCGGTGAACAACTCGCTGTACGCATTTGGCGACAACCACTGGGGTGCTTACGCCTTCATCGTCGTGCTCTACCTCGTCCTTGGTGTCACTGGTGGTCTCTTCTCGACTATCACCATCGGCATGGCGCCTCTGCTTGTGCCACAAGAGGACCGTGAGGCGGCTGCAGCCCTCATGGTCTTGGCACTCTTCCTCGGTCTCTCGAGCGGTTCGACGTTCGGCTGGGGCATCAGCAACAACCACTGGTTTGGTTTGTAAATCTCGTAGTTTTAGTGTGTTTATGACAACAAACGTTAAACCCTTGTCATAATTTATACTCTCCTTCGAATTCTTTTTAAAAAACCGTTTCGTTAAATTCAATTCGGATGGTGATTTAGTTTGGACCGAACCAATAATAAAACTTTCCGACGTGGAGGTCGCAACCAACATCGAGTAAAAGTTCCAACTAGTTACTAGTACTAGATATTACAGTAGTAGAAGACAAAACCGTACCCGACGACCGCTTACTGTAGCGACGAAGACCAGAATATGCTCATTCAAAGGTCTTGCGATCTTTTAAATGTTACTACTTTGGCAACGAGCTGTAATCGAGAATGCTTAACAGCAATGTCCTTCATTTAAACGTGGCGCCTGGTTAAGAGTGAGCTTTGGGAAGATGCACCTGGGACCCAAGGCTCAGCGTTGGTTCGTGTTTGACTACAGTAACTGTTGGCAATGTGGTCTGGTACGCACCAGACGGTGACGGGTATCACGCTTCACTTTTGAACAAATGGCGCTTGGGGCATTCGGCAACAGGGTTGGCAGATTGGTTCACTTTTACCCTTTTTGCTTTACTTTTCTTGGAGAGTATATTCCAAAAGTTACTCCAGGAAAACCAATATGTTCAAAAGTTACTCCACAATACAAAGCTAGTACTGGGCAGGTGCCAAATGCGTTGATGACGTGGCAAAGCCAAGCTCGTTTACGTCGTGCTAACTTGAAATGGATTCGTCCGCTGAGGACACGATCTCGTCGCATGTGGAGTCCGTCTCGTCAATAGTCGGGTTGCGTAGCCTTGAAAACTCAAGACCGGCTACAATAGGAGCTGCATTCGGCCAGAGGTAGCTCTTGTTCGTGGCAATGGCGCGTCGTAATTTGTTCTCGCGCTTGGCGCATCACTACAGTTGTGGGTCTGTACTTTTAGAGTTTTTTTTCAGCAGGTATTTCAAGGCTATTTCTTGAAACCTACTCGAACAAACATCGCCATGGAGCCTCCTCAAGTTGGCCAGCGATTCCCGGCGCGCCAAGATTACACAAACTACGTGAAAGATTGCGCCCTCTCTAAGGGTTTTAGCGTCGTTCAAGGTGTGTTATTGTGGAGTAACTTTTGGAGTAACTTTTGAAATATACTCTTTTCTTGGACGCACAAAAGGGGATGGCCACGTCGTCCACTACTGCAAATATCTGATGCCCACCCAAGCTTACTTCAAGATGAGGTCTGTAGGCTCAGAATTACGATGCATCGAGGATTTCAGCATCGAAGCTGTAGCTCGGAAAGTTTTACTTCTAGAGCTGCCTGTGTTCGACGAAATTACCTATTACTGCTGCAAATATGAAGATTTTCGCGAAGTCCCGCCGCGTGATCACAAAGACACCGGCGCCAATACGAAGCTCTTTCTTTTTATCGCATACTAGCATTTCTCACAGGTATTGCAAATCATTAAGCTTACTGGTACATATCTGAATTCGTAATCCCTCGTCTTCGTTTTTTACACATTTGCTTCCTAAATATCGTCAAATATGTTGCTACTATTGCAGCTTTCTTTTAACAAGAACTAGTACAGTAATGGTTCGCTTCGTTGAACGTTTGAGGACCTGGACCAACCACACGAATATATTATATACGTGTAGTTTGTAGTTGGGGTGATCCTGGTATTCAACATGTCCAGGTGTTCGAATCTGGCATCGAATGACTGCTAGGGAAACCATGTCGAAGCAGCAGAAGATTGCTGGCGCAAGATACTCCTTCCGAGGTTGAGTACCAGCACGAGTAGGCTCAAAGTATTTGTTAAGTTATTCGTCATAAAAATGCTACAAGACCTGCTTGATGCAGATCACGCTATCCAAGGCTGACAACAGAATTGATGAGCACGATCCAGAACTAAATGAGCAGAGTATTCTCCTTGTTATTGGAAAGTGTTATATTGTTACCTTTAAATGACCTGCTGAACCAGTTGTGGTGATTTTAGTAATGTAGACACAAAAGTTGCACGGAAAAGATTTTACCCAATGGGTTTATACCTCGTCTGTATAACCCAGTATAAGCCCAGCCAGTAATAACCCTGGTAAAACTCATCCGGATTATGTATAAGGCTTTGCCTAGGGAAGCCAACCAAGGTTAAAAACCAGCTGTTGCCAATATTGCAGGCGAATTGATATATAATACATGTATGCTCAACTGTGTTTGGTCAACCGAGCATCCTCATGCAGCAAAGACACCTTTTGCGATTAATCGCAGCCGAAAAACCACGCAACAAGGAAATGACTGAACATGGTTGATAAGAAGACCCACTGCTCGTCCATCGCCGAAGATACTTCCGTTTCCTCGCTGATAGCAAGCACTGACACAAGTGTTAGTATTACGTGTCCAAACCATGCACTTGATTGCTGTTTGTGATGGACGATCATTTGCATCTCCTACCCGCAACGCTATTTCGAATTGGGTACCGAGGATAATTTCGTCCTCGTCTTCACTACCCCCCACCATCCAAGCCACCATCCATGAGACCTGTACGACACTTTACGTAGAATCCTCTCTTGCCCAGAACTCAAGGGCAACTCTGAAGTAGCTAAAAGACAGGACCAACAGCACTGCTTTTCACATCACTTGGGTGCTGGAGCGGAAACAGGAATTCGATCAAAAAGCAGGTATAAATTATGACAAGGGTTTTAGGTTTGTTGTCATAAACACACTACGGGTACAAAGTTTACAAGCCGAACCAGTGGTTGTGGCCAATGACCCAGCCAAAGGTGGAGCCGCACGAGAGACCAAGGAACAGGAACATGACCATGAGCGCAGCAGCGGCCTCGCGGTCCTCCTGGGGGACAAGACGCGGCGCGAGGCCCATCGTGATGGTGCTGAAAAGACCACCGGACACACCGAGGATCACATACAGGACGAGCTGGAAGAAATAGGCGCCCCAGTGGTTGTCACCAAAGACGTAGAGCGAGCTCTTGGTGGCGCCAAGAAGGAGGAGCGGCAGCCACACCCAGCGCGCAAAGGACGTGATAAAGCAGAACTTCATCGAGAAGTAGTTGATCGCCGCCTTGGTCGAGAGCAAACGACCGATGAGGTCACCAAAGTTGAAAGGCGCGATGATGCCGGGCGAGATAATCCACGGGCCGGCCGACGTGCCAAAGAGTTCACCGGCGATGGAAGCAATACCGAAACCCGGGAAGAGCGTCAGAGTGCAGAAGAAGAGCATGAACTGCGCGATCATGGGCAGCACGATGACCTTGGCCACACGCGCAAACTTGGCCCAGAGCTGGGGCAGCGACACCTGGCCGTGCTTGATGTGGTCAGCGGCGGCGCGGTCGAGCAGGTAGCGCACGCACACGAGTTTTTCGAGGCGCCAGTAGACGTACACAGCAGCAACGCACACAATGAGGAGGAGCGACATAAAGATGTAGAACGAGAGCTTGACCGTCTGGTTCTCCTCGCCCTGCTTGGAGTTGCCGACAGCGGCGTGGATGAGCGTCGCGGCGACAACGTTGATACAGCCCGTGACGACGTTGCCGACCTGGATGGCGTTGGTAAACTTCTCATCGGGGAAGAGCGCGGCCACGTTGTAGTACGCGGGCTCCGTGAGCGAGTGCGCGGCGCCGACGAGGCCGAAGCAGAGAAGCACGAGGGTAGCGCCCGTGTACTCCTCAAGGCCGAGCTGGCCCTGGATGAGAATGAAGATGCAGCACGCCGCGAAGAGACCATAGCCGATGAGCACGCGCATCTTGTTGCCAAGCGCACGGTCCAGACCGAACCACATCTGGATAATATGGCCGAGCGAAAGGGGCCACGTGAGAATCGGCGTCGTCAAGAAGGCAAACTGGACGTTGGGAAAGGTGCTGGCGTAGTAGTCCTGGGCCGAGAGGCACGAATAGAACGCCCACATGACCGAGCCCTCAAGGAAGAAGAGCGACCAGTAGATCTGGCTGCTGTGCGCCTTGATGTCGTCGAGCACGTGTTCCGGGATGTCCTCAGAGGTCGTCTGGAGCTCGAGATCCTTGGGCTCCTTCACGTCAACGGCTTCGTGGTACGGGGCAGTCATGGTCACCAGACAAAGCAAATTGGATTGTGAGAGAACCAGGCTCCGCCGTGCCTGGGCTAGCGACCCCAACATCTGGTCGCGTGTCGCAGGTTGCTAACGACTTGCTAGTCAACAATTTTGGTGGCTGCGGACCGCGATTCTTCCGAGGGGGGGGCCAAAAAGGCGATTCGCCAAAGAAATGCCGCGGAGCTGAGGCAGAGGCGCTGCCAGAAGTTTGAAGTTGGCGAGTTGCCCTGTTGAAGTACCTACGTAATGCCGGCTGGGTTTGGTCATCAAGGCCCCCACATCGCTGGCCGCATCAATCGTGGCTTGTCGACGAGCCGGCTTGCGAAACAAAAGGTGCATCTGGGGCGCTGGGGTCGCGCGCGCACTCACGCGAACAGCGCTCGCGCCCCCGTCTTTGTCGAGGCGAGCGTGGGACGTCAACGATCGTCCTTTGAAGGGCCTGCCCTCCACCGATTGTACGAAGTGCAATCTCGCCTTCTGAGACCAAGTTGTCTGCATTCACCTGGAGCTCGACGATTCAGCCATCCACGTTATCATGCCCAAGATGATGATGCTACATGTACACCGGCGCCGCCACCTCACATTTTGTCCCGAACACGTTAGCACAGATGCATTGTCATTGCCGGCAACGCGAGCTCATGAGAAGCCGCAGACGCTTGACTAACGCTATTGCAATGCGGCCACGATTTGCATGTGACGGGAGGGCGATGGCTCTTTACAGCCCGATGTTGAACCAGTGGTCATTGCCAAGGAGCCAGCCGAATGTCGAGCCGAGAGACAGGCCGAGGAAGAGACACATGACCATGAGTGCGGACGCGGCCTCGCGGTCTTCTTGGCGCACAAGTCGCGGGGCCAGTCCCATTGTGATTGTTGAGAAGAGCCCACCGGTGAACCCGAGCACGAAGTTCCAGCCAACTTGCCACCACAGGCCGAGGGCTGGCACCGCCGCGAAGGCGTACATTGTGGAACTCGACGCCATGCCGAGCAGCAGCAACGGAAGCCAGAGCCAGCGCACGAATGCTAGCACGACACACGCGCGCAATGATACGTAGGCGTACACGCGCTGGGTGCAGGCAAGGCGCCCGAAGAAATCGCCGACGTTGAACGCCCCGACGATACCGGGCGTGCAAAACCAGGCCATTGCAGCACTCGACGGTGCGAGCACGTGCGCGCCCGAAGAGCACCCGATGCCTGGAAAGAGCGAGAGGCTGCAAAAGAACAGCATGAACTGCGCGAGCATTGGGCACGGAATTTGCTTGGCCACGCGGAGGAACTTGGCCCAAAGCGCTTGCACGGGTGGGTCGCCGTGCTTGACGTGGTCGGCGTCGGCACGGTCAAGGAGATACTGGACGCAATGAAGAGACTCGAGGCGGCAGTAGATGGCGAAGGCCGCGACACACACGAGCAGGAGAAGTCCCATGAAGATGTAAAACGCGAGTTGCACGCTGCGCTGACCGTCGCGGAGGTCCATGCCGCCGACGAGCATACGGATGATCGTGGAGGCCACGACATTAAATACACCAGCGGAGACGTTGCCAAGCTGGATTGCGTTCGTGACGTCAGCGTCGGGGAAAAGCGCCGCAATCGCATAGTAAGCCGGCTCAACGAGCGAGTGCGCGATGCCCACGATGCCAAAGCACATTAGCACCATAGCAGCGCCTTGTGCCTCCCCAAGGAGCAGGTAGTCTTGCGCGACGATCGCCACAGCACTGGCGGCGAAAAGAAGATACCCAAGCACGACGCGGACG
Organism: Achlya hypogyna; assembly: GCA_002081595.1. NCBI lineage: Eukaryota > Oomycota > Saprolegniomycetes > Saprolegniales > Achlyaceae > Achlya > Achlya hypogyna. The sequence goes on from JNBR01000581.1 coordinate 12,553, forward strand.
CGCCGTGTCCCGACCGACTTGTCAAGACCAAACCACATTTGTACGAGGTGTCCGATCGTGAGCGGCCACGTAAGGATTGGTGTTGTCAAAAAGGCAAACTCGACGTTGGGAAAGCTTTCGCGGTAGTAGTCTTGGGCTGAGAGGCATGAATAATAGGCCCACATGGCGGAGCCTTCAAGGAGAAAGAGTGACCAGCAGATGAGGCGCTTATGCTCGTGAATCTCGTCAAGGATCGGCTGCGGAATCGCGTCCGTCTCGAGGTGCATGGGCTCCTGTACATCCACCGCCGCGTAAGACGCTTTCGAACCTTTCTCAAGGAGAACGACGTGGCCCATGATGCTGCCAAGCGAATGCGGATATATCTCCTTTTTGGCAGCTCAGTCGATGGCTATAAGATTTGCTTTGGAGATCCGACCAATCACACGCAAGGGCAATCCCATCCGCCAATCACATGCAAGGGCAATCCGATCCGACCAATCACATGCGAGAAGAAAGTGCAATGTGGTCGGGCGAGGCATTACACAACGACGTCAAATTTCTGTGAGGATGCCGGCGCCAGCGCCATGACATCAGCACGGTGATGCTAAGGTCACCGGTTGCATGATCGCTGTGGCCACAATCAATGCACATCGATGGCAAGACCGCAGCTGGATGTTGAAGGGCACGGTAGTTGACAGTGGGCCTCCGCGTCTTCGAATGGGGTGGTTGCTAGCGACAGGAGGCGGTTGCGATGGAATCCTTCGTGGCTACCGACGTTGATAATGAATCCAAAAGGGCAATCGACTGGTGGTCAAGCTGTGGAGTCAGAGTTGATCGATGCCAATCCCTTCACCACGCGGCTGACTTTGCCCTCTGGTTCGGACAGGCAGCTTAACGTCGGCCGGATTCTCTACCCGCGCGGCAAGTGCACTACGATAAACTGACACAGATAGAAACGATTCCCATGTAGCTCCACTTGCCACTACCGCTGGCATCGTTGATGGTTTGGCATCCCCTGCGCACAAAGTGGCAGGCACCCACTCATCCGCGTACTGAAGCGCGAAGTACTGCTGACATGGTACGGACATAGCCGTCCATGCGTCGAACAGGGCATTTCAGTTCAGGTCGCTCCCCCGGGTGGCGTTGCTCGCCGTGACATCTGCACCGCGATCTTCAGCTTGTTGCTCCGTGATTTGTGTGCTTGTCTAGCGGCCTCTGTAGCTTTGGGGTACTGCGCGTCCGGGTATCCGTTGGCCCACACAGTGTTGGACAGCCCAAGGCTCTCAATAGTAGCATCCGGAGTTTCCCAGTATTGCACGTCGGCACTGCGTACAAGCACTTTCTCTAGCGTCGAACACAGTGCCTCAACCGCAGCGACCGTGGCGTCGGCAGTCCAGGCACGGGCTTCGTAGATGGACACACGGCGGATTGCATCGATCAAGTCCCGCCGTATGTCCTGACACCGGTCTCGAGCCGCCATGCGCAGCGGGTGCGTGCTTTGAGGAAATGCTGCGGCTGTGGCGAGGGCCGTCACTCGCGCGTTACATTCCGCAACCCAATGCTTAAGCTTTTTTGTGCTGCCGGCCGCAAATGCAGTACCGTGGTCTCGAAAGTGGAACTCAGCGCGGCCTAGCTGGCCGCGGAGCGCGTGGAGATAGTCCTTGATACCTGCCTCCATAAGCGAACTTAGGCCTGGGATCGGGTTCGCTCGTGCCTTCGTGGTGGGCGATGTGTTCGCTAGCGACGAAAGTAGGCTGTCAGCCATTTCTTCCCGCAGGGGGACTCGGGCAAAAGCACCAGCGGCGCACGTCGATGGATCGCGGTGACGACAGAGCACGCACTGCGACACCAACGACGCAACAGACTCAGAGCTCAGCTGAAGTAGGCTCCATGGTGACGGGTCGAGCAGGCACAGGCGGTCGCAGTGAATTCGACTGACAAAACGCACATGCTTCCCGGCTTCCTGGCACGTTGCTTCGATGCGCAATTGCCGCTCATCGACTTGAGCGACGACACGGATGGCGCAGTTGTGTTGGTCCCAGGCGTCGATGACGCCATCTTCAGCATCTTCGTGCGGTGCGAGGCATCGCAGCATCGATGCCATCGTGGCCTCCACCTCAAGGCAGTGGTCTTTTGTAGCGTGCACCACGATTCGTTTCATACGTTCTGGAGCACCGAAATACGTGACAAAGTCGTCCCACACGAACGCATCCGTGTCGGCTCCTATGGCGTCAAACAGCAGCTGCAGTCGGCGCTCCTCCGCGCCCTCCCCTTCGTCTGAGAGCGCCAGCGACTCGTCGTCAGTAAGCTGGGACCGCAGCTCGGGGTGGTGCTGTAAAGCTTCCGTGAACTCCGCCTTGCTCACGCTGCCGTCACCGTTCGGATCGAGGCTCTGGAATAAGTGGTGGAGCCCTCGCAGGTACTCGACCAGAGGGTTTGTTTTAGGGGGTGGGGGGAACTCGTCGACGTCGAAGCGACACATCGGCAGACGCTGCAATGCATCGTGCAACACAACCGCGGCGGGCGGTGGTTCGTGTATTGGTGCCGCCATGGCTACAACTGGCGGCAGGGCCATTAAATCGCACGCGTCCAAGCGTCGTTTATGGAGGCGGTGGGCTGCGTCGACTACTAGCTGAAGCTCGCGACGGAGGCTTTCATCAACAGGCAGCGCGACGATGTGTTGGTGTGGGTTGATCACTTGACTCGAGTCTGCGACGGGTGCCGCGTCGCTCGTAGGAAGATACAATGACCTGAGCTCGACTACAGGGCCTTGTGGCTGCTGTCGGTCGAGTGGCACTTGATGTACCTCGAAGGAGACGCCGTGGAAGCTCATGGCTGCCAGCAAGTAGTCTGTCAGCGACAGCGAGGACTTTTCGGATGGCAGCTCGGCATCCAAGTCTCTCCAAAGCTTTAAGTCGTGGTAGTGGTTCCGCCATGTCCGAAAGTGCTGCGGTGTGCCGAGGCAGTCATTGCAATAGCACGGCGCCGGTGCGCCAGCTGCGTCCGGCGGTGTTCCGTACGGGATTCGGTGCCCTTGAAGTTCTTTTTGTCGACGCTTCCACTCTTTGAAGGCGACGTTGACGCGCTCAGGCACACACACAGCGAAGCACATTGCAGTCGCCGTGGGCACGAAGACTCCGGGAATCGCACGGACAACCTGTCGCTGGTGAAGCCGGGACGCCCGTGTACACGCAGCAAGGCACGTGAGTGCGGACATGGATGTCGCACCCGCGTACAAGAACTTGCAATACTCGGCCCAGCGTGGGGCCAGCGCGGTTGCCACGATCGCTTGGCTCTGCCCATTTGTCGCCGCTAAGCGCGCCAGTGCTGACAAGATAGCATCGGCCATGCTCAAGCCTTTGGCACGCAGATCGCCGCGGTGTTGCACATCTGTATCGAGGAAGAGGTCTTGCACAAGCTCGTTGACCGTCGCCTCCATGGTCGCCGACGGACGCGCGGTTTGCCCGGTCTATTTATAGCTCGTCGGAAATCCAAGTATTTTAGCCAATCGTTGAACGGCATTTCGGTGCAGGGTTGTGGAAACCTTCTCAAGATCCATAACGCCATTTCGCATTTTTTTTGTTGATCTGGTAAAAATTTAAATGCCAAAAGCATTTGAAGCATACCAACTTTCAGCTTAGTTGTTTTTTATTGTGCTCGCGGAAGAGACCGCTGCAATTAAAATACCACCGACAGAATAAAAATCCAGCCTGAAAAGAAAGGTGTGAGTAAGCAACCTGCGCCAGAATGGCACCGCCGACGCCACCGCTGCCGATGCTGGCTACTGAAGCCATCCGCCGCTGCAAGCTCAAGCGTGTGCGCTGGAATCAAGTGACTGTGTACGAATTCCCCGTTGCGCACGGTGGCAGCGCGGTTCCGCTCTCAGGCGGACCAGCCATCGGACTTGGGACCTCGCCGACGCAAACTTGGACGGCACCCGTGGGTTGCAGCGTCTCCGCTGGCCCCAAGAAGGCCCAACGCATGACAACGCTGGAGCGCACACAACTACTGCAGGATGCAGGATTTGACGATGTGTACATTGACAAATGCTGCCGCCAAACTCGGCGAATCCTCCGGTCACGGAAGTTCAACTCCAAGAAGGCTGAGAGAGCCCGCGAGCTGCGCCGTCTTGAAAAAGCACTTGTCGTTGCCATCGAAGACGATCTTGTTCAACACTGGCACGGAGACGTTGATGACGATGGTGACGACAGGGTTACTGACGACCGGAAGCGCAAGCTGCAAGTAGTGTGCATTGAGGCTGACGAAGCTGTTTTGAGACCATCGCCCAAGACTCCCAAGATCGATCGCCTGGCGCTTCTCTACGACATGTTTGCCTCCGACAGCCAGTCGTCCATCGTGGTCCTATGACTGGCTTGGCTCATTTGTTCTAATCTTATTTATCAAATTGCCATGGACATCACCAGTGTCCATTCCAGCATGTGTGCCCTGGAGCCATAGTGCCGATGATCTCGAGAAAGCAACCACTCTCCGCAACGCCACGCGTGGCCAACCCGTCCAACCGACTGCTCCAACCCAACACCTGAGCACCAACCGATAGATACCTAGCCACACCAGCTCCATTCACTAGCGCTGGAGCTTCGCGGTGAACTCGAATGTTGTCCCTTCCTTCGCCTTGACGCATTGACGCGCTTCCATGGCCGTCACGTCGACCTCGCCACGAAGGCTTGCGGCGCGCCAGCACCGGACGCCACCCAACGCAACTTCAACTTGCCGTTCCAGCAATCATCTGGTCGGCATACATGTGGTAGGTCGTGTATCCGGACAATTCCGATGAATTGGCTCTGGGGAGGAGGAGGCAACGACGCGTCCGAGCAGCTGCCTGTGCGGCTCTCTAAGCTGGATAAGGCCGGGCGCAACGTGCCCGCGGAGGAGGACGACTCGGAGCACAAGGAAGCAGGAAATGCAGCGTTCAATGCCAAGGACTACGAGGCCGCGATCTATCACTACACGTGCGGCCTAGCGATCAAGCCAACAGCAACTCTCTTCAGCAACCGATCCGCGGCTTACTCGGAGCTCGGGCAATTCGCCAAGGCGCTAGCAGACGCAGAGCAAGCGGAGAAACTTGACCCGCTCTGGGCCAAGGTGTACTCAAGAAAGGGTAAAGCAGACTATGGCCTCAAGCAATACAAGCGCGCAGCGGATGACTTTGCCCGCGGCCTCTCCCTGAGCATGCAGCGCGCCGCGGAAGAAAGCATCAAACGTGAAAAGGAGATCGAAGCTTTGCGTAAACAAGCAGCGGCGCACTCAGCCGCGTACATGAAGCTCCTAGATGAGAAGGCGATGCTCCAGCGGCAACTCGATGACTACCGTGTCATGTTCGATGACTGGGCCAAGAAACAAATGTAGGGTTTCATCATGTCGCGGCCGCGAGAACGTCGCCGCTCGTGCCATCAGATATGCATCGCGTCATTGACGCCGGCGGCGCAGGGGACCGCGCTTGACCATGCAACTGCCGATGCCAGTCCCCTTGCTCACAAACGACACACAGCCACATAAATATGAATTCGATGTCGTTGCTTCAACTGCAGTGCATGAACACAAACCATCGATTGGACACCAGGAAAGTTGACCGCCACCTCCTACAGGCGTCGTTGGACTGGCAAATGACGCTGACGGCGGCGAGCGACTTCGCTGTAGCTGGCCCCTTCTTGCCCAGCCATTCGTCGGGCATCGGGAAGCTTGAGCCTGCCTGACGACATTGAAGCTGGCGTCTGAGAGACTTTTGCAGTAACCCATTACCCGCCAGCCCTATCCCTTCACAAGCAACACGGAAGAGACGCATGCTTGAAGGCAAGCAGCCGCCAGCCGCCGCGTCGGACCATCCGTCCTTGGTCGCTCGCACGCCGGTGACGCACAGCGTGCAGCATCTCCATCGCGCCACCTACCTTCCGCCGCCCATTCCCACTGTCAACTTCGTCACTGCGCGCATATTGCGGACAGAGCCCGATGCATCCCGCTCCTCGTGGGCCCTTGTTCCCCGCGGACTCGGCGGCGGCAGCTGGAGAGTCTCTCAGCCTTCGAAAAGTCTCTCAAAAAGTCTCTCAGATCCTGTGGATTGTCGCACATCTACGACCTCCGCATTTTATACGACGCTCAGTCCTACAAATGGCAAGATAATTTAATAAATCCAGACAATGCACGCTTCTTCGAAGTTGAAGTGCATCCGCAGCTGGCGAATGGCATCCCCACATGTCCTTCGAAGTTCGATTTATCCGGTTTTTATATTATACTTGACGTTTGTATTGGACTTGAATTTAATTGTACTATCGACGACGAGACGAGGAGGATTTCTTTCGAAGATTTGGTGCCATTTTTGCATTTGGCTTCCGCACCACAGATCTCGACACCATGCACCGCGCCGTCGCCCGTCAACACCAGGCTCTCCTCAAGGCCGTCCGCGCTCCCAACGGCCTTGCCGCCGTCGAGGTAGAGCCTGTGTGGCAGCGTGCATAATCTGATGTGCAATTGCTAGGCTGTGGCTCATGCCCATAACGATGCCCCCACGAGCGCCAAGTCGGCCGAGGTATCTGCTACTGCTTGAATGGCACTTTGGCTAATGGTAGCTTGTTAGTTTATTGCTCGTGAGGATAAGTTCGGTGCCCACAACTACCACCCGCTCCCTGTCGTGATCAAGGAAGCCAAGGGTACCACCTTGTAACCACCCGCAGGACACTAAGGGTCGCGACTAGGCGTGCACATGTGGGATGTCGATGGCAAGAAGTACTACGACTTTTTGAGCGCGTACTCGGCCGTGAACCAGGTACAATGCATCAGTTGCATTGGCAGCAAGTGCTTACGGTTCTTTTGTGCAGGGCCACTGCCACCCGCGCATTCTTGCCGCGCTCACGGAGCAGGCTCAGAAGCTCACCCTTACGTCGCGTGCCTTCTACAACGATGTGCTCGGCGAGTACGAGGAGTTCGTGACGAAGTTCTTCGGCTACGACCGGGTGTTGCCCATGAACACCGGTGTTGAGGGTGGCGAGACTGCCATCAAGCTCGCGCGTCGCTGGGCGTACGACGTCAAGGGCGTGCCGGCCAACCAGGCCAAGGTCATCTTTGCTCACGGCAACTTCTGGGGCCGTACCATGAGCGCTATCTCGTCGTCGGACGATTCGGATGCTTTCGGCGGCTTCGGTCCGTACATGCCCGGCTTCGACAAGGTGCCGTACAACGACATTGACGCTCTTCGCCAGAAGTTCGAAAGCGACAAGAACATCGCGGCCTTTATGGTCGAGCCCATCCAGGGCGAGGCCGGTGTCGTCGTGCCCACGGACGGCTACCTTCGCCAGGTCTCGGAGCTCTGCAAGAAGCACAACGTGCTCTTCATCGCCGACGAAGTGCAGACGGGTCTTGCCCGCACTGGCAAGATGCTTGCCGTCAACTACGACGGTGTCAAGCCCGACATCCTCATTCTCGGCAAGGGTAAGTTGTCGCGCCGTCCACTCGATGCTTATTCTTGACTAAAGCGCTCTCGGGTGGCATGTACCCCGTTTCGGCCGTCTTGACCTCGGACGAGGTGATGCTCACGATCAAGCCCGGCCAGCACGGCTCGACGTATGGTGGCAACCCGCTTGGCTGCAAGGTCGCCATCGAGGCGCTCAAGGTCCTCAAGGAGGAGAAGATGGCTGAGAACGCCTTCGCCCTTGGTAACGAATTCCGCGCGGACATGAACAAGTACATGTACGTCAATCCAGAGATGCGTGGCAGGTGCTAACCCGACCGATAGTGAGACGTCGAACGTCTGCACGGGTGTGCGCGGCCGCGGCCTCTTGAACGCGATCATCATCAACGAGCGCCCGGGCAAGCCGAACGCGTGGGACCTCTGCATGCGCCTCCGCGACCAGGGCCTGCTTGCCAAGCCCACGCACGGCAACATCATTCGCCTTGCGCCGCCGCTCTGCATCACCAAGGAAGAAATGCAGGATTGCACGCGCATCCTCAAGGAGGGCCTTGCCTCCATCGAATAGATGCTCCAATAATTGTGAATGCCACTGTCTACTATCGTATTTCAATGTTCCCTGAGTAGTGTAGTCGCCGTGACAGTCCTCGACGCCATCGTCAAGGCCGCTCACAGGATTCTGGCATCACTATCGCAAGGATGCAGATCACGAACATGCACCCCCACGCGAGCGATAGCTTCCAACGGTGCCATCAAGCGGTTTGCGCCTTGTGTTCTGGCCAGCACATCGACCCCACCTCAGAAATTCTATTATATTTAAGATTTTCTAGGCAGTAAGAAGCAATATTGAGCAATTTCGTCTTTTTTTCCGACCACAATGTAACAATGGCCTTGAGTTGATCTGGGCTTTGAGGGCCAGCAATCGTTCCTGCGATATTCACGGTGTCGAGTGTTACCCGAGCTTAGATGAGGCAAGGCAAACGCCCCTGTGGCCCCGTGCCCAAGATGCTGCTCAAGCACACGTCGCCTGATAACGGGAGGCGCGTTATAACAAGATATTGAAGTGTAAACCTGTTGATCTGAGGCAATCGAGATATTAGATTATGAACTTGCTCTTTTACCGATTGATGTTCACGTTAACTAGCTGGTGGAAGCTCATGAACTCGGACAGTGTACATAAGACAACGCAGCGGATATTTCGGTGCGCACGATCTAACGAGCTACGCGGAGGTCGTCCCGTACATGCGACTTAGCCAGGGCACGGAACAATGGCGGCGCGAATGGCGCGGGGAATACACTGGGGCATGCAACGCATCTGAGGTGAAATGGAATGAAGAATGATGGGATGCCAACGAGCTGCGGGGGAACTGGAACATCCTGAGATCGTGCTCAGTGACTGAGTGTACTTTAGCAGCGACACGGTTCGCTGAATGCGTTTAACTTTGAAGTCGGTTCAAACGAAACCGATTCGGTTGCAGTTTGCCTCGGCGGCTACTGTAACCGGTTACAATGATTCCGGATAACTCGATTTCTTTTTGACCAATGAACGACGTGCACGAGCTTCATTTGAGAATCACCATCAGCTGAAGCAATGGTGCTCTTTGTGCTCTACGTCAAGGCCGACCTCGAGAACATCGAGTCCATCGAGGCGCCGCCACTTCACCGCTGGTGCCTGGACATCAAGGAACCCACGAGCGATGAGCGCCGCGAAGGCGTGTGGGTCTCTGATGAGGAAGAGCTCGAAGTCACCGGCAGCCGCGGCACAGCACACTTCCTTATGAAGTGGCCGGGTGCTAAGAAGGAGAGCCAGCTCACGGTTGTGCGTGATATCAAGAAGCTCACGCGTGCTATCACGGCCAATGACTCGGGAGAGTATGTTCCCATCGTGGGTTTTGAATGCCGCGGACTTGAGCCGTACAACTGGAGCGCTGAGGGCGGATACAAGGTCGTTTCTGCCGGCGGCTCGACTGTCTTCGAGGATGTCAACCTTTCGGAGGACTGGGCCGACTACGACGAGGAGGGTGACCAATCTGTTGGCATCTACAGCCTCGAGCACAAGTTTGAAGTTCGTCGTGAGAAGTAAGTCCATTATTAATTGGCCGCGACGGGATTTCCCCCGTTGGCGTCAACCTCGTCTTGGTTTTCCTTCTCTTCAAGTTCCTTCTGGACCTCCTGGAACACGTCCCGCAGGAGGGAGTCGAAGTCCCACGGGTCGTCGTCCTCGATCACCTACTCGCATGCATCTGCATCGAACGTTTTCGTGGACCACGTACTGCGCGTTGCGGACAGAGGAAGCTTGTGAGAAGCTGCAAGTCAATGCTACCAGTCTAGACGTTGGCACATGAGCCATACAACCTCAGCGTGCTCATCGGGCGCACACTCGGTAGTGCGTATTTGACGTCTCGTTCGAGCTCCTTGAGCGACTGGACGACACGGGTCGTATTGCGAGGGGCATCCGCAACTAGGTCGCGCAGAACATCTCAACCCCATTCCATCTCGCGACGTACTTTGGGTTGTAATGTCCGGCTCGCGCTCCTCTTCTTCAAGGTCGGGGATTTCCACGATCTCTACAGCAGACACCCGCAGTGTCCCCCACCTCGTAGTTGGCCACGGGGGCAGTCAGTACCTGTAGCCTCGCCGTCATCGTCAAAATGGCGATTCTTGGGCTTTCTACTCGGGTATCAGTGCATCAGTAGTGAGAAGGAAACGACATACGCAGTCTCGCCTGGTTTTTCATCCTTTCGTCTTCGACCGCGCTTGGTCTCCGCTGGCTCCTGGTCACCGCCGCTCGAGGAAGACGCCACGGCAGTCGCCTCACCGCTGCCCTCAACACCCCACCCGCTCATGCGCTTCGTGACCATGGGCTTCTCGTCCGCGTTGACGTCCTGCATCTGAAGGTCCATGTCGCCCCCGTCCTTGTCCTCCGGCACCGATTTGGACCCGCGCCGGGCGCGAGTGCCCTTGGCATCCGCGTCGCTCATTGAATGTCGCGATCTTACCAAACGTCGTTGGACCGGATCGTCCGGTTGCACAAGATCGGTTGTGGCAGTCGAAAGGACGCCCGTGGCAGACTTTGCCGCCAACTGCGAACTCTGATCGCGGCCCAAGATCCCAACCGTGCCCTACACGTCGACGCAAGCAAACGGGCACCCGGTTTGTATATAAAATAAGACATTGCACAAATCGGCATCAGCTCGGGCACGCAGCGGCCAGTAGACGAATTGGGCTTCATGCTACCATGGCGGGCTCATGGCATGCGGCATAAATAGGATGGCTCGGTTGAACGATGTGGGCGGGGCACCCTTACGTGAGCTGCCTCAGCGGGATACGGCTTTTCGCGGACGGGAAGGATACGGGTGCAGGTTTCTGAAGACGCTTCGAAGGCAAGAGGACGTCGTCGACGCGCGGACGCTTCATGACAAATGTGGAAGGTGGTTTGAGTTGTGTGGGCCGCACAAGCTTGCTCGGCAGGCGCGGGATCTGCAGCTTTTTCTGGTCGGGCTTCTTGAAGTATTTGGCACCGGCAGGCGACAACCGCGGAATGCGTGACTTGGTCGAGCCAAATGGGACCATGAGTTCGAGGTCATCATCCTATATGACATATCGTTTAGCTCCACGTATTGAGCATGATATGTGGCTTACATCCATGGCGAGGAGTGTTGACACGGCCGACTCAGCTGTACAATCGGCAAACTGCTCCTGAAAGATTTCCATGGTGCACCGTCGGGATCGCTTCTTGTCCAGCTACAAAGCGTGAGACGCACCTCACGAAGCTGCTTTCACCACCTCGTGACGCAAGTGATGTTGCGCGAGTTGGAGGTTCTTGGCGCCTGTGCCCATGTGGATGAGCCACGGCCCGGTTGCAGAGACGTACCGGCCTTGGAGAGCGGGCTCATGGGGAAGACCATAGCATCGAAGGCCTCATTCTCGCTGAACGGGTTGCCCATGAGGTCTTCGTTCACGTCCTCCATGTCCCAGTCGGCCATCGGCATCCGCGCTTGTCGTCGCTGCAAAAAACTAAATTTGAATTTTTAAATTAATTTCCATTCGGGAGAGGCGGCTTATCCGGATTCATTATCCGGAAACCCAGATGCCAGACAGGCACCGGGGACAGATCGGGCTGGTGACGCAGGTGTCGCCGACCGTAGACACCAGAGGACATCGATGCCGTCAGCGATCCGACGCCGACAGGTCGAGCACCAAGGCCTCACTGGGTCTGGTGAGAGTATCGGTGAGGTTTCAGCCAATCGCAAGAGGGAAACTTTAAATTCGAACAACCTTTTTATATGCAACATATTGTCGAGTCTTATTCAACGGAACGCTACATTGACATATATGATATGGCGGCCGAGTGCAACTTAAGGCACCCAGAGTCTCCCGCCCAGAGACTCTGGGCAATCGCACGCATTCACGCATTGGTGCTGCCCGGTGAGGCTGTTGTTACCACTCAGACGCGGACAAACAGACTATAGTGACATGGCCAAGATGCAATTCATTGCTTACTGGGTCTTGGCAGGCTCTTGCGCGTGCCATAAGCTCGGCTGCGCGGTAGATGGTAGGTTGGAAAGTGATTGAGCAGAGTGAGTTCCGTTCGCTCACAAGCCAGCTACATAGAACCATTTTCTTCTTCTAGTTCGGGCTCACTATTGTATAGCTAACCCTAGCAGGAGTGTTGCACTTCACGCTTCTGCTAACATCTGTGTTTTTGGTGAGCTCCTTCGCGTCGGCGTTGCTCCGGACTAAGACCCCAGTGGCGTCTGAATCTAGAACGCGCGGTGAGAAATAGCACTAGTCTGATTGAGATCATGCCATTGCGCGGCTTCGTTCCCTGGGCGACCCCGGGGCCGTGGCCTCTGTGGGCAGGCTCGATGTCAGCTCTACGGGTTTGTGCCTTCCAGCTCGTGACGACCCCGACTGACAAAACGCTGACGCTGTGCTCGATCTCCAAGCAAATGGCTCTGCGGATGCGCTTGGTGCCGTGCTGCCGACGAGCACACGAAGACGGACCGGCACAGACTCTTTTCGCTGCCCATTGTGGGGCGGCTGGAGGACTGATGTTGCATGTTTTGAAATGGCAACTGGTTTGTTGACTTTTTGGGATATTTTGACAATGTTAATGACAACTGGTCGTAACCACTGACCAGACTGGTTATCATGTCAACACTTCTACATAATCTCCATATCAAATGGTGTCCTACGTCCACAGCACAGCAACAGGTTCAGCAATATCACAGGCTATGAGTCCAAGAGATGGCATCGCTGTTGTCTGTCTACAGCCGGACTCCCTACCACGGCATTACGGCGCCGGCAATCTTGGCCCGTAAGCCTGAGATGTGAGTGAGGATATATCGAGTCGTCCGGATGAAAAAATGTTCCGGATGAAAAAGATCTTTCCGAATGAAAATCATATTTTCCGGTTTTCGTTCGCCTGAGAGCGACAGGAGGGGCATCATCACTTTCGATTTCCACCCGAGCATTGCACACCGAGGAGCGTCGCGACGGAGGCTGGCACGGGCCATCAGAACCTGGGGTCGCGCACCCGACCGCCCTTCTTCACCGCCGGCGCCGTCCGCAACATGGCCTTGGCTGACATACAGTCTGTCCTCGCCAAGCCATGTAAGACGGGCTACAAGCTACAAGCCTGCCGGGCCTCGAAGGACGACTTTGAATGCTACGTCGAGTCTGAGAGGCAACTGCTCATTTCAAGGGCCATGGAGTGCTTTGTAGACGGCATTTACATCGTCGAGCTACCGCGGGGTGTGCACGAGGAAATCACTCGTGGCATCGACAGCCTTGTTATTCTAGCCACAGGTGCAAGTGAAGCGCACCGTGTGACGCATGGATCGACGTATGACGACACGACTGGCTTCCTGGAGGCGCACCGCTTGCCAAATTTGAAGCCGGACTGTAGCTTCGGTCGTGACCCCGACATTGGCTCCGTTCTCCCAACTTGGCTCACGGATTGGACATAGTTCCACGCACTCAAGATTGAGGTCGGTGTCTCTCGCGACTTGACCACAGACCACAAAGTTGGCCAATAGCTTTATGCCTTTCCAGGCATCGAGTACGTTTTGTGCGTCTACATGTCGTCCATTCTGGGTGACATGTAGACGCACAAATCGTATTGGAGGCCTGGAGAGGCACAGAGCCTTTTTCTACCGTCGGTCACGTACTTCAATGCCCTCCCCCTGAAAACGTCGCCCCCATCGCCATCCCGGCCGCGATGGATGTGGAACTGGACGCCGGTCGTCTTTTGGTGCTGTCACCGAACGTCCCACGACCCGGCGGTCATTAAATGGCAGCATTTGATGCGAAATGTCTGGCGCAGATAGTGATGCACTTGTGTTCCTCATAAGATGAACAAATTGCATTGTGAATCATCAAAGCTCTCGTAGCTGCATGGTGGACCATGTACGTGTTCAATGTGTGCTTGAACGGGCCCAGAGACGTTCACAGTTCGGGTGGCCAGGAAGCGCAGTTGATTTCGTCGGTCTTCCAGGTGGGAACATGCAGTGCACCAGTCTGCTCTAGATCTCGGGTATTTTTACAAAATGAAGATTAAAAGAGTATCTGGGCAATCATTTTGCACCGATGTTCCGGACATGAAAACACGGTGCGTTGAACACACGGCATTAAAAGGCTTGAGCTTTGCAGGATCAGAGCCTGGCATGCAACACGCGATCACAATGTACACAATGAGTTTACGATCTAAACAATGAGTTTACGGTACGGATATCGGCACCACCATGAGAGGCGGCGTTGACGTCGCCTTGGAGTCTACGAGGACGGCAAGTGAGAGCGAAGCCAGGACGCGGGGGGCATTTTGGCATCTTGTAGCGTCCTGGTTTGTGTTTGATTTTGGATTTGAATCTGGAATTTGAATATTAAAAATGTACTACGTGTTAATCTCATAGGCGTACATCATCTTTCGGAGGTAACCATTTTAAGGCAAAGCCCAAGATTCTTCGACAACCACAGGCAGGCAATTGCAATGGTATTCAATTGGACTCGGTAGCTACGGTAATACTCTATACCACAACCAGGATTAAATGACATTACATGGCTGCCTTCGCACCGCTCATGCAAACAGGAACAGCATGAAATCGAATTTAATTGCCGGCAACAGGCTCTACAAGATTGTACTGTAATGGCTCCACTGTAGACAGTTGGAATTCCCAGTCACTCATCAGGCCAAACGTACACGGTTCAGTATGCTCCGGGCAGTGTCCCACCTGCCCCATCGTCAAAGGACAAAAATTAGCGCAAAAATACGTGAGTCCGTCAAACCATGGCGTCAACCGCTCTCATTAATGTCATTCGTTCGATCTCCCCCCTTCGGTGCCATTAGTTTGGCGGGATTCGGGGTAGAAATGTTTAATCCTGACCAGCAAATTGAACCACTCCTTAACGTTAACTTAATTTTGCTCGCGACTACTTTTATAGAAAGTCCCGCGTCCATAATATTGTCGTGTCCACCATTTTGGATATGTAGATAGATAATAGGGCCTTTGGACACAAAACTGTACTACTAGGACAATTTGGACCTGATAATAGGAACGACTTATGGTTTTGTGAAAAATGTACTACGTAGTTCGTTTGGTTACGAACACCATGAGCCAAATACCAACCGAGGAACCAGGTGGGCCGATAACCAGGCCACACTTGCATATTTACCATGGGATCTGCTGAGACGGGGTGTTTAAAAATGCCTTATGAAGTATTTCGCCAGCGCCGCCGCGACCGCGACCGCGAACAGAAACGCCAGAGGCGTGCGGCCCACGCCGTCGAGGTCAACGAGCTCAAGAAACTTGTGTACACGCTCACTGTGCAACTTGAAACGATGCACTGGCCGCCTTCCCGACCAGGGAGTAATTATCCACAGGGCACTACTTGTCCGCTCCCGTGGGACCAAGTGGCACAAGCGCTGAATGATGCGGCAGCGACGTCCTGTGCTACTCGGCAGTCGCTGCGCGCTGAACTGCGAAAGTTCCAAGCTCTGAGTGCATATCTGATAGACTGCTTGCAAGCGCGACACCCACTCAATGTACGTTTGTCCTATTCCTTCCACGACCCCCCTCAGCCGCTTGTAGTGGGCACTGGTTTTCAATGACGCATCGTGGCGAGACTGCTACCTCTTCGCAGGCGATATCGCCAACCGACGCCTTGGTTGTGAATGGATCGCGAACACAATGCGCCGTACCTTGCCCGCCGACATCCACGCGATAGCAGGACTCACAGACCTCGGCAGTTGCACAGTTGTCGTCGAAGACGGAACCATCAACCGCTTTTTTGTTTACCATGAGCACCAAATCCCATTACCGACAGCGCACGTCGCCAAACTTGTGTGGCAAGGCCAGCTCGACTGCGCCGCAGTTCGGTACTCGAACACTGTATTTTCCCCCGTAGAAAATACTCCCTGCTCGCTCGTCGTCTCAAGCGGTGCCTAGTTCGAACACAACTTTGGTGAAAACCTCGTGTATCGAGGCTTTGCGGGTTTTGGCCGCCACCGCAGCCACTGTATCATCGGCAAGTTCGACGAGGAGGATCAGACCGTGATCGTGTCCGCCACCGTCCTGGGCGACGAACAGCACCCTTATGGAGCCCACGATCTCGTCTGCAACAACCGCGAATGGTATCGTTTTTGCTTCTTGCGACGACTTGCACCCACGCACGCCGTAGGACGGTCGTCACACCACTGGGGCCGCAGCTGACAGCGGTGCGCCAGGTTTTGTCTGGTAGTCAACCGCTTCTGCAAGGCCGAGAGCCGATCGCACTGGCCGATTGGGTGGCGGCCGTGACTCGCGCACCAGTGGCGGAGACCGACGCCGATGCGCTTCGTAGGACACTTCGAAGACACCTCATGCGGCACCACGCCGGCGCCAGCGCTTTTCTCCGAGACCTCTACACTACTCATATGCTGCAAAAGATTCCTTTTGCACCCTAAGTAAAGAGCTGTGCTTGTAGTAGTGTGTGGAGGGGTAGGTCGCCACCAGAACGCTTGTTCCTGCCTCTACTCAGGCGCCATCTCGTTGCGCCCTTGGCGCTTAGTCCTGTCCATGACGATCGATGGCTTGTGAATGCAGCGAGTGTGCGGGCCGGATGACGCATCCGGCGCCAGTTTTGGATCTAAAAACTGAAAGCGAAGCGACGTTGCACAAGTCGACTGGCATGGGCCTCTTCAAGGAGCTGGCATCGGCCTTGGGCATGAAGAAGACGGGGGTGCGCATCCTTGTCGTTGGGCTCGACAATTCGGGCAAGACGACCCTTGTAAACCACCTCAAACCGCGCAAGAGCCAGGCCACAGAAGTTGTCCCAACGGTGGGTTTCCAGGTCGACGAGTTTACAAAGTACAACCTGAGCTTCACGGTCTTCGACATGTCTGGCCAAGTCGGCGCGACTCGCGGCTGCCGAGGTCTCACGCTGGTGCGTAGAGTCGGTACCGGTCGCTCTGGGAGAACTACTACCAGGACGTACAAGTACGTGGGAGCGAAGAGCTCGGCGTGATGGCAGCCGTAGGCCATCATCTTCGTCATGGATTCGACCGACACCATTCGCATGTGCGTCGTCAAGGACGAGCTCGAACAGATAGTGACCCACAAGGACCTCGCCTCCAAGAAGATTCCAATTCTCTTCTTCGCCAACAAGGTAAAGCGGTCATCGCATCGGCACCGACGACTGCGACTAGATGGACCTCGCCCACTCTCTCACGCCCGTCGAGTGCATGGGCCAGCTCGAGCTTGAAAAGCTCACCAACAAAACATGGCACATCACGTACGCCGTTCGAGCCCGGTCGTTGCCACTCACGCCTTGTCGCTTTGTAGAGCAAGCAACGCCATCACGGGGCGTGGCGTCGAAGAAGGCATTCAATGGCTTGCGGACCAGCTCGGCAAAAGCAAGCCGAGAAAGTAGTAGTTTCGAATGCATGGAATCGAGACCTCTTTCTTATGTTACTTGCGCGACTGTTTGGCCTCGTCCATGTCCTTTGCACCGTCGTGCAGATCCCAGGTGCCCTTGGCCTCGGCCTCGGCAAAGTGTGCGAGGCCATTCGCACTGTACCGCATGCTTTGCGCCCACGAGTCAAAGTCAAAGGCGTCGTGGATCATCCGTACGAGGTCTTCCGCTAGCTCGTGCTCCGAGTCGAGGGCTGACAAGCGCCCGAGTTCGCCACGCACGCGCTCGTAGAACTCGGTCGGACTCCATCCTTCACGCTCTAGAAAAGCTTGGAGCTTGGCCTCAACCAAGGCCTGAAACTCTTCGTGGGCCTGGGTGCATTCGAGTCGGTACTCGGTCGACGACCCGTGGAAGAGAGGAATTACTCGCTGCTCGAAGCGGAAGAGGTCTGGTGTCACTGAGGCCCCGCCAAACGGACAAGCTATGTACCGTCGAAGCCGTCCTCGTCGAGCTCCAGCAGGTAGTCGAGCACCTGCGCGCATGAGCGGGACAGGAGCAACAGCGTACCTTGGCAATGACGTGGGGGGATCGCGCAGACTTCTGGACGGTCTTGGTGCTCTGTGCCACCTCTGCCCGCGCCGAGTCCAAGAGGCGCTGGAAGTTCATGGCACTGTGGTGAGTCGTTATGTCGCGAGCCGTTTCGGGAGGCCCGTCGTAGGGGGACCTACAAAAAAGCACTTCCTCCCACCTGGGTCGGGCAAGGCCCTTATCGCTACGACGGCAAGGCACTGCAACGGCAGCTGTGGCACGTATGTGTATCGTTCCCCAGCGGTGCCGTCTCCATTGCTTTGTACGTCTTTTTCTCGAGGCTGGAATGAGCATCGCAGTGGGGGGGATACGGGGGGGGGGCTGATCGGAGGCCCCGGCGGTTTCACTGGCAATGGATGTTGATGACGACGAGGTCCGACGCCAGGTGGCCGTAGCCCTCCATCGCCACGACAAAGTCCGCGCGCTCGCGCTCAAAAAGCAGCGAGACATCCGCCGTGCGGTGGCGCTGGCGGACGCCAAGGCTCGCCGCCGTGAAGCCGCGAGCAGCGCTGAGATGGCCATCGAAGACGCACGGTCGCGCACGGTTCATATCTTTTACCAGAACGAACTGCGCGCCGAAGCCGACCGCCGCCGATACGACGAAGAGCAAAAGCTGCTGCAGCTCGTGGCCGTAGCGCGCAAGTCGGCTAAGTCCGCCGGCGCCGTGCTCAGCACCCCGGGCTGCCGGGGCAAGGAGCGCCTTGACGTCCTCCATGCGCGCACGGCAGCAATCGCGCGGGACGCCGAACTCCGTCGTACGACGCGGTGCCCGGGGATGCACCCCGAGGCCCGTCGTGTCCGGTACGTGTGCTACCTGAGGCTAAGGGTCATGGATAGCTAGCGCGCTCTTGGCAGCACACAGTGAAATTCATGCGCTCGAGTGCATGGAGCGCGCGATTCACGAGCAAAAGTGGCCCGAGATGCTGCACTTGTTGTCGACGACGCCGACACTCTCGGCCGACGTCGAGACGTCCACGGGCTTAACGCCGCTCATTGCGGCGCTTTGCCACCGCAAGCCAGCCGTCGCACGCCAGCTTATTGCGACCCACGGCGCGACGCCCAACATGGAGACGCGAGACGGCAAGACGGCGCTTCTTGCGGCCGTGTGGGGCGACGACATTGACGGGCTGCGCATGCTTGTGGCCGAATTCCACGCCAACGTCCACGCTGAGACCAGGTACCACGTGACGCCACTGCTGCTGGCGATCGAGAAAGGGCGCGTGAAGCACGTGCAATTGCTGCTATCGCTTGGCGCCGACGCCAACGACTCGAACGCCGAAGGCATCTCGCCGCTGATTCACGCCACGCTGGCGCAGCAGTACGCCGTTGCGGAGGTGCTTGTCGCCCACGGGGCCCGCTGGGGCGACCGCGGGAAGGACGACCGCACGGCACTCGAGTGGGCGCAGCGATGCCAGTTCCGAGCGTTCCACGACAAGCTGCAGCTACTCCAGTACCGACCGTCTATCGAGGCTGTGGCAGCCGTGGAGAGGCGGCACCGACATGCTGACCACGCACTGTTTCATGGGCAGATTGGCGCCGTCGTTGCAATGGTGCAGCGAGGCGAGCTGAGTCCAAACTACGAGGGCCACGCGCACGCGACGCCGCTCGTCGCGGCGTGCGCGCATGGCACACTCGACCACGTGCAGGCGCTGCTGGCTCTCGGAAGCTTTCCAACGGTGGCGACGATGGAAGGCCGCACACCGCTCATGGCCGCTTGCGACCGCGGCCACGCCGACATGATAATTTGCCTCGTCAACGTTGGCGCGTCGTTGGCGTCGACAGACTTTGCGGGCGCCGACTGTTTCGCGCACCTGAGAGAGTTTCCTGAGCTTGTAAGCCAGTGGACGCCGTACCGCCGACAGTGCAGCGCAGCACTGGTGCTGGGCAGCCCCAGCCGCATCGCGTCGGCGCACGTTGTTCACCCCTTCCGCATGCGCACGGAGCTACGCCCCGAGTCGGCGGAAATCCGCGTGACCACTCCGCACGTCGCAATGCCCGATGACCCGGACGCCCGCGACGTCCGCTCTGCAAGCTGGGTGAAGTCTCACGCTTCGGTAGGCCGCGAATGAGCACACGTGGCAGCTGAAGCAGGCAGCCTGGCGGCAGCGACCCAGCAAACGCAGCGCGTTCGAGGAGGAGCGCCAGAAGCTCTTGCACATACAACAGCAGCCGCGCCGTAATGGCATCTCAGTTCCGCTGTCATACGAGAACAATCCACCGATTCCGCGCCCGCTTTGTGGCAACTGCATGCGGGTGCGTGCGACAGCATACTGTGCCGAGTGCGACCTCGCCTACTGCGACCGCTGCGTCGCTGAGCGCCATATCGATGCCGACGTCCGCCACCACACAACCGGGACGCTTACCCTCGATATCATTCACCGCTTGCGCCCGCCGCCTGCCGAGCCACCGCCTGCGGCGCACCCGCTGGGGTTGAGCGTAGCTCACTCGGCGAACGCCCTCGCGGCCGTGCGCTCACTGCTCATGGCTTCGTGCGCGCCCCGCGTAGACCTCGGCCCGGAATCGGACCCCGAAATCAAGAAACGCGTGGTGCGCGAGCGGCGCGACGACGAGCGGCGCCGACGAGAGGCTCGCGTTAGCGTCAACGTCCCCGAACTCGCCGCCGAGCAGGCTGCGGCCCAAGGTGCCTGCGAGGGAGCGGTGGTAGTTTACCAAGGCTAGGGCTGTCCATCTTCACCAAGCCCGCAGAGCTGCGGCTGGCCCGCAACTACACGCAGCAAAAGAAGTTCGTCAAGGCTCACGCCGTTCTCTCGGAGGCGCTCGCGGTTCAGCGAGCCTCCTTTGGCGACTCCCATCCACTTGTGGGCAAAACGCTCTTGGAATGTGCCCGCGTTCACCAGGTACTCGAGCTGGCGCTGACGCCAATCGCTCGATTGTCTTTCAGGCGCAAGAGAATTGGACGGGCTGCCGCGACGCGCTCCTCGATGCGCTTGCGTGCTTTGAACGCCACTGCACACTCGACGACAAAGATCGGCTACGCACGACGGACCTGCTATTTGACAGCTGGGTGAATTATTGCGGTAGCCCGCGGCACTCAGGCCTGGCTAGGACAAGTTGGGCCTCCTCGACCAGCGCACGGCCTTCGCTCGCGTGTTGCTTATACAACGCCGCAATGCTCTTGGGCTGGATCACGCCCTTACGCTTCAGGCGGCAATTCAGTTGGCTGCCTTCGGCGAGCAATGGGAACGAAAGCTCATGTTCGTCGAAGACGCCAAAGGCCAGCGCCTTGTCGACGTCGAGATGCATGGGACCGAGTACATTGCAGCCGCCGAAGGACGGTATCGCCGACACTCGCGACGCCACTACCACGACGGTGCATAGGCTACCCGGGCAGTTTGAACGGCTTCTCAAGGGGCCTGACGAGCCCCGAAGAATCTTTGTGTCGTACTGCGCCTCAACTTTGCACAGCGTGAACCTCGAGTTCTGGATCGCGGTGCACACGTTTAAACAGGTACCCGAAACCCTGACCGGCGCCCCAACTCTGCAGGCGGCAGCAACGGACGGCCACCAGTCGTACATAGCGGCGCGCGACCTATTCAAAGAGTTTCTCAAGACTCAAAGAATCAAGTGCACGACGGCAACTATTCGCAACGACATCCGCCAGTGTCTCCGGGCCGAAGACAAGGAGGCCAAACCCATTGCGCAAATCTTTGACGTCGTCCAGGACCTCGTGTTCCAGACGCTCTTCACCAATGTCTATCTGCCGTTTTTGCAGACGATCGAGGGACAGGCGTACGAGGCGAGTCGCTGCAGGAGGCTCATGCGAGTAGGTGGCACGCGGTCGAGCACAAGAACGCGATTGCAACGATGGCTTCGCTTGTTTCCGCTGGGCTTTTGAGTCTCCCGCGCAGTTCTTAATGTTTAACGATCGGTGGGCCCGGACCTTTAGGCACTCCTGTGCGCAACTCAACAGATTATGTGTCTCAGGCATTAGTAACTTGCTTTAGATTTGGTCAATTTTTAGAGCACAACAGATAGAGGGTATCAATTAAGGAGCGCTCGCATGGACGGTGGCGTCTCTTGAATGCGCTCGAAACTTTTTGCAAGCTCATAAACGTCGTCCTCGGCGACGTGTGCGTCTCCAGCAGTTCGATATCGTGAGTTGCGTCACCACTGTGCCCTCGTCATTGCTTGCAGGACATCAACTTGGAACAAACCTTGCAAGCGCGACGTCAGTTTGCGGCCTTGCTCTATCACGTGGACAAGGCGATCGACTGTGTGCTGTGTTTCGATGCGACTGACTGCGAATTATATTACTGTATTACTGGATTGCTAGACTTGTACGCGCGGACTTGCTGCTTTGGCGCTCGGTTAGGCGCACGTGAGTTGCTATCGCGCTGGCTGCTGCTCTTGTGTGGTCGAACTTGTGTGAATGACATGTGATTCCTGCCTACTGCGATCCCTACCAGCAATATGTGTGATCCTCGTGAAGGCTCAGAGTCAAAAGTGTACGAAAGCGTATCAATTTGCCAGGGTTTCACCATGGGTGGGCTGTCTGTACTTGTGTTTCAAAGGGTATCAAATCGGCGTGGGGTCACTGGCTGTAGGCGGATTGCGACCTTCAATGTTTAATTCTCAAGTGCACAGAATGGTTGCCAAATGTACAACATTGTCTTGCAATGTTTAAAGCGATTTAGTTATCGTTTAGTTAGTCGCTTAGCCAACTTCAATCGTCGTTTCGGGGGGTTTTACATGCATTTTCAGCGCTCAGATGAGTTCGAAACTGTAACGCCCGTCGGGCAATCCCTTGGTTTAGTGTCAGATTACCAACTTCTCCCGACTTCGGCATTGTTAAAGTAAGAGAGTTGAATACCGACCCGACGGAAAGGTTCGTATTGGACCAAGATCTGGGCTGAGATCTTTGTGGGTCACATCCCAAGTTGCCGAGGAAGAGTCATGGCCCTCTTCAGCGCCCGCGGCTTGAACAACTTCATCAGCGAGATCCGCTCGTGCACCAACGCCGATGACGAGCAGAAGCGCATCGATAAGGAGCTAAACAAGCTGCGGCAGAAGTTCACGCAGACGGGCAACCTCAACTCTTATGACAAGAAGAAGTACGCGTGGAAGCTCATCTACATCTACATGCTCGGCTACGACATCGACTTTGGCCACATGCAGGTACTGGCCGCTCGTGTGCACGATGCGTGGACTTGTGACTAGGTTATCAATCTCGTTTCGGGGGCAAAGTACTCGGAGAAATGTCTGGGGTACCTTGGAGTTTCCATCTTACTCAAAAGCTCCGATGAGCTTATGACGCTCGTGGTCAATTCGATTCTCAACGACCTCACGTCACCAGACGCAAGTTTTCAGTGCCTCGCGCTTTGCTGCGTCGCCAACCTTGGCGGTCGGCACTTGTTCCTCCCATGCCGCGCCTGACGCCCCTGTAGGTATGGAGCTCTGCGAGACACTCGCGCCGCACATCGTCAAGCTGCTCTTAAGCTCGAGCAGCATTTGTCATGTGCGCAAGAAGGCCGCGTTGTGTGTGCGCCGCATCATGCCCGCCATGCCTGAGGTCATCCTGCCCGAAGAGCTCGAGCCGCGACTTCAAACGTATGTCTCTAAGCACGTGGTCGCCATTGACCATGGCCCCAAAGGCTCATGGAAGATCGTCATTTGGGCGTCGTGACATCCGCCGCGAGCCTGCTCCAGATGGCACTCACGCAGACACCGGGAGGGTACCGATCGCTCATCGAGATATGCATCGAGCGGCTTTCTCAGCTCGTCATGAACAAGGTACTTATGTTACCCCACGCAAAATCACCAAGAACCACAGGCCTGCCCGCGCGACTACATGTACTACTCGACGCCGTGCCCATGGCTCCAGATCAAGTTGCTGCGCATCCTGCAAGTGTACGGTGTGCCCGAGGACCCGCGCATGAACGAGAAGCTCAACGATACGCTGCGCAAGATTCTTGGCCGCCCCAGCCCCGGCAAAGGCGCCAAGAACAACGCTATCTACGCCGTGCTCTTTGAGACCGTGAACCTCGTCATTGCGCAGGGCAAAAAGGCGGACCCGAAGCTCCACGAACAAGGCATCCAGCTGCTCGCGCGCTTCATCTCGGTGAGCGAACCCAACATCCGGTACATCGGCCTCGACTCGATGAACCGCCTTGTCCGACTCGACGGCGTCTCGGACGCTATCAAGGAGCACAAAGCTACCGTCATCTTCTCGCTCAAGGACGCCGACAACAGCGTGCGCCGTCGGGCCCTCGACCTTCTCTTTGCTCTTTGCGATCATTCCAATGCCCTCGAGGTACCTTTTTCCACAAGGGCAATCTCAAAGGGCAATCTCGCAGATCGTCGGCGAACTCGTGACGTACCTGGCCGTCGCCGACGCCAGCATTCGCGAGGAAATTGTGCTCAAGGCCGCGATTCTGGCCGAGCGCTACGCCAAAGACCTGCGCTGGTACGTGGACACGGTGCTGCAGCTCATCACAATTGCCGGTGGGATCGCTGTGCCATCCTTGCGCCGACGACTGCCGCGTAGGTGCCGACGTACCGGACGATGTATGGCACCGCGTCGTCCAGATCGTCACCAACAACGAAGACCTGCAAAAGTACACAGCTGAAGTGATGTTCCGTGCGCTTGAACCCAAGCATGTGGACGAAACGACGGCTAAGGTGGCGATGGCGCGCCGTCCTTGCTGACCCGCTGGTGTAGTTTGGCGCGTATGTTATCGGCGAGTTTGGCTACCTCCTGGTGGAAGATGTACGTCGCAGTCTTGTCGCCGCCACTCAGCGCGTTGTAGGCCGACATGTCGAGCCAGCGGCAGTTCGACATCTTGTACCAGCACTACTCGACGTGCTCCCTTGCAACTAAGTGCCTGATCTTGACGGCCTTCATCAAGATGGACAACCTCTACGACGACATCCGCGGCCGCGTGCTTGAAGTCTTCAAAAAGTGCACGTCGCACGTCGACCTCGAGACGCAGCAGCGCGCGTGCGAGTACTTTACGCTCCATCACGCGGGCGACGACACGATGAAGAGCGTACTCGAACCAATGCCAGTCTTTCCTGACACGCGCGAGTCGGCGCTTGTTGTCCGACTGCGCCAGCAGCAGCAGGGCTCAGAAGACGACGGCCCTGGCGCGCCGGTGCGCGACGAGCCACAAGTCGCGGACGACCCCGCCGGTGGCGACCTCCTCGCGATCGACAGCCCCGTCAAAGGCGGTGTGCTCGGTGGCAGCGGGGGCCTGCGAAGCCCAACGCCTGTCGCCGACGTCTTCGGCGCACCGTCAAGCCCCGGTGTCGATCCGGCGCAGCTCTCGGCTTGGTTCTTCAAAGTCGTTGGGACGAACCAAGGCGTGCTGTACGAGAGCGACGTGCTCCAGATCGGCGTCAAGCAGGAGTTCCGTGGGTCGCAGGGCCGGCTGAGCCTCTTCTACGGCAACAAGAGTGGGGCGCCGCTCACTTCGGTGTCAGCGGCTGTCAAGCCCGTCGCCTTCTTGCGGGTGCAAGCCGAGGAGCTCGCGCGTGAGGTGGGCCCCAAGCAACAGCTCAAACAACAGATCATGGTCGAATGCATGCAGCCGTTCGTGTCGCCGGCCGAGCTCACGGTGGCCTACACGCTCAATGGACAGCCGCACACGTTCGACGTCAAGCTGCCGTGCGTCGCGACTAGCTTCCTTGAGCCTGTGAAACTCGCTGCTGACGACTATGCCAAGCGTTGGGCCGCGCTCGAAGGCCAGGTACGTCGCGCGGCGCTGCACGACGTGACATCTGCGTAGGGCCGAGAGCAGCAAGAGGTATTTGCGGCGGCTGCCAAGATGGACCCTGTGGCGACGACTAAGATGCTCGTCGAAGGCATGAAGTTCGGGCTTGTCGAGGTAGGCATCGAAAGCTCCAGCGGCGCTCACGAGTCGCAGGGACTCGACCCAGCCGCGGGACTAGCGCTTGCGGCCACGTTCCGCACGGGTACCGCAGGGCCCACTGGGGAGAAGCTTTCGGTCGGCGCGCTCGTCAAGCTCGAGAGCAACGCCGCCGCCAACTCGTACCGCCTCACGGTGCGTGCGGTGCACCCGGACGTGAGCACTGCGCTCAAAAACAACCTCAAAGGCGTCCTCGCCTAAAGACCCGAGAACGGGCTTTGTTGCGTTGTCTGTGCCAACTGCAGTACATACGGTAGCGGCGTTGCGGTTGCTCTGGCCACGACAGCGACGGTGTGCTGTGGCGTCGCCAAGAATGGCAGCTGGAGCCGGTCGCACTGGCGGAGGAATCTCATTTGGCGCAGTGCAAAGATGAAGATTCTGCGTTGCCGTCGATGAGCGACGAAGGCTGAAGGACGGTGGTGCGCACATGGCATTTTAAGCTGCTTGGTATCTAGCTTCGATGCATCGAGATCCACTGCTGGCAGGAGCTTCTCGACAGGAGAGTGATTCACCGCAGGAGGTTCCTTGGGGAATCGAGCGGTGCCTACAACATGCAGCTACACGAACAGGCCAAGCAAACACATCGCTGAGTCAAGGCAGCCTCCTGGTGCGTGCGCTACATTCTCCAAACAAGCGCACCGCGCTTCTGAACACCCCGAGGACGCTCTCTCATTCGCGTGTTGGACTGCCCCACCCTCGGCTCCATGGGCACCCATCCTCGCCGCAAGCAAACTTCATTAGCTCCGTCGTTCACGCCCGCGGCGGAGTCTTATTCCACCGAGGCAACACCCTCGATGAGGCGTCGAAGAAGGGTTTGGAAGCGGGGCACGTCGAAGGTCTTGACGACCGTCGTGGCGGGCGCGGCTGTCGCCGCCCACTCGCACGCGCCCCGCGTGGGGCCGGCGTCCAAAAGCACGCTGCCGCGGGCATTGACAGTGTGCATGGCAACGTCCGCGACGAGCAGCGCGGTCGCGTACGCGTCGCAGAGGATGAAGCTCTGCGCCTTGCCGTGGTGGTCGGCGGCGTCGGGTCGGTACCGCAGGTAGGCGCGGAAGATGCGAGCGAAGAAGGCCGCCAGCGGCGTCGGCAGCGCCACCAGCTCGTCGTAGAACGGCCATGGTACGTGCGCCGCGCACACAGTTTCCCAGCTCACGACCGTGAGCTTGGCGGCGAAGCGGGTCAGCAGGATGTGGGCCGCCTCCGGGTCGCATGCCACGTTGAACTCGGCGTGCGGCGTCGTGTTGCCGCGGCCCTCCGTCGTGCAGCCCATGTAGATCACCTAATGACGGTCGCACCATCGGTCGGTGTTGGTGACGGTACCTCTTTGATGTTGGCCACGAAGTTCGGGTCGAGCGTCGCGGCCAAGGCGAGGTTGGTAGCAGGTCCGATGGCGACGATCGTGAGCTCATGGGCGTGCTCCTGTGCGAGGCGAATGAGCGCAGGCACGGCGTCGTTGGTGGTGGGAGAGGAGTAGGGCGCGACGCCGACGGAGCCGCCGAGGCCGTCGATGCCGTGGCCATCCCACTTGTTGCTAACGCTGCCGACGATGGGGCCAGCTGCGCCCGAGAAGACGGGGATGGTCGGTTCCGCCGACTGGGCGAGAATTCTACTCGGCACGGGTGAGTGGCGCCTGAGAGGAGGCGTTGTACTCGCGAAGGTTGTGGTTGACTTGGTGCAGGTCAACGTTGCCGAAGACGGACGTAACGCCCACGACGCTGCCGCGCGGCAGTAGGTTCACCGCCAGCAGCAGCGCGATGGCATCGTCGACGCCCGCGTCCGTGTCGATCACCACCTTCTTCGGCATCTTCAAAAGTGCTCACGTCACAACTTTCGAGGTACATCACGTCAACAGCTCTGCAACAGCCGGGTGTCCGCGGTTGCACCGAGTCGCAGATGGCAGGTGTCCGCACTTTTGAGTGTCTCGCGCGAGTCCACGAAAGAGGCAGCGCCGGAGTAAACCCAGCAGGGCATCAATCGCCACGGCTCCGTCGCTGGTCCAGCATATGCTGGTGGCAACGGAGGGTCAGTGCGATTGGGCCCAAGCGGCGTCGGCTGCTGTGAGGCAGCGGCTGCAGTGCTAAACCCAGCGCTTCCAGGATGTGTGGTTACTGTACTGGTACCTCTAGCTAGTCTTCGTACAAAGGGAATGCTTCGCGACGCTGATAACAGCGTTGTGAACCAACTTGGGCATCCTGAATCAACCGCGACCGCACTTGGGCATTCGATAGACCTGGCCTACCGCAGCACCCACGATGGAACCCCAGAGGCGGGTGCGTCGTGCGCAAAGCCTGTGTACATCTTGATGCCATACCTGGCAGCTCGCATTTCCCCACACGCGTGCCGCAATGTAGAGGAAGCGCCTTGGCAAGACCTACTGCGGTGCACCGAAGTCGACGACGAGCTCAACGAACGTCGCCGTGCCCTCTCTGTTCAAGTCAACGGCACATAGTGCTTCCCAGCGCTCATCTACAAGGTGTTCACGCCCCCGGACACGAAGTTCGCCGTGCAAGCGGATACCTTCGGCGACGTCGTTTGCTAGGCATCGTTCTCATCCCACTCGACCCCGTAGTGCGCTACGATGAAACGAGTCTACTGAGGGGTCCGACAAGCATTTGCCCAGCGCTTGTGCTCCACTTGTACCAGCTAGATGCACCACGAGAGATAAATCATGGCACTGGTTCATCGCATCGGCGTACTTGCCGCGGCTCACCGTCGTTGCACGTCCCGGAGGTGGTGGGCACGACCTCAAACACCCCGCGTTCTCCACGCTGCCCGACAAACAATGAGACTGGTACGGCTGTGTGTTATTCGTGAAAAGGCTGCTCGTTCGCCACCAGCAGCATGATGCGCTTGAAGCTCTCAAGGTCGAAGGTGTGAACGAGCTTCACGGCGCCCTCACCGGGCGAAGCAGGCGTCCAGAGGCAGCCGCCTCGTGTCGCACCGGCGTCCATGATAACCTGGCCGTGCGCGAACGACACTTGGTTCGTGACGTCGGCCAAGACGAGCGCCATCGCGTAGGCATCGCACACCACGAAGTGCTGGTGCTCCGACTCGTCCTCGATGACCACGTTGTCGGCGTGCGGGCGAAACTTTTCAAACGACGCACACACGGCCTTGATGAACGCCGCCGTGGGCGTCGGCCCCGAGACCAGTTCATCAAAGAAGGACCACGGAAGATACGCGTCGCTAACAGCTTCCCAGCTCACGACCGTGAGCTTGGCGGCGAAGCGGGTCAGCAGGATGTGGGCCGCCTCCGGGTCGCATGCCACGTTGAACTCGGCGTGCGGCGTCGTGTTGCCGCGGCCCTCCGTCGTGCAGCCCATGTAGATCACCTAATGACGGTCGTACCAGCGGTCCATGTTGGCGACGGTACCTCTTTGATGTTGGTCACAAAGTTCGGGTCGAGGGTCGCGGCCAAGGCGAGGTTAGTAGCAGGTCCGATGGCGACGATCGTGAGCTCATGGGCGTGCTCCTGTGCGAGGCGAATGAGCGCAGGCACGGCGTCGTTGGCGGCAGGCGGCACATATGGCGCGAGTCCAATGGCCCCGCCAAGACCGTCCACGCCGTGCCCATCCCACTTCTCACCGACGCTGGAAACGAGTGGCGTCGCGGCGCCTGAGAAAACGGGAATCTTCGGGTGATTGGTGCGCGCAAGGATGCTACGAGCTATTAGGCACTCAGCGACGAGCCACGAACGTACTGCTTCAAGTTGTGGTTGACCTGGTGCAGGTCGACGTTGCCGAAGACGGAGGTGATAGCGAGGACACTGTCCGACGGCAGTAGGTTAACGGCCATCAGGATCGAGATGGCGTCGTCCAGGCCCGCGTCGGTGTCGATGACGAGCTTCATGAGTCTCCTTGTCGAATTGGACTCTGCCGCTTGGTGGCGCGGGGGTCAACACCGTAAAACGGCGTTTCTAAGCGATGGCTGTCATGTAACGTTGCCGTCCAAGAGCAAAACATGCGGCCCTGGTTGTCGCTTTCGAAAACACAGGTACGGATTTCCGTTCTTTCAAGAGCCGCGGAATGCTGCCACCCACGCAGGTGCGAGTAACACGCAGCTGGCACACTGCAAGGGCGACGCGGTCGCCAAGCTACTGTGGTGCGCCGGTGCCTCTCCGGACCGCAGTATCTTTAGGGCGATTGCCGACCGATCAACCAGTATCCGTCCAAATCCCTGGAACGGATACGGCAATGTGGGATTGCCCGCACTTGCGGGCTCCTTCCCGACATCAAATATATGTAGCGCAATCTACCATGGCCCCGAGAGCGGCGTCGACACTTCCGCGGACTCCTCGGGGCCACAAGAACGTCCCAGTTGTGCCTGGTGTCGCCCACGACCGCTGGTCAGCTGGTCACTGCCTACTTCAACGTCAACCACTGTTTTGACCAGCCAGAGTTTGTCCAGTGGCTGACCCTCAGCGCCACCCATACAAACTCCAAGTGCGAATTGAAAATACCATTGTATTGGCGCTGGATCTTAAATAAGATTCATTTTGTTAAGAAGCATGAAATCTTATTGGCACGGCGGCTGGATACGTTCGGGTCATTTGTCATTTGTCAACTCGCCCGATGGCGTCGCAAGGGGAACGGGCGGGGCTGCTCCAGAGCGCCGGACCGCCGACCAAGTCCATCATCCTCAGCGTGTGCTCCTTCATCCTCGTCACCGAGGTACGTCGGTCGCGAGGTCGCAGGCGCTTACGGTCGACGCGTAGTTCTGTGAGCGGTTCGCGTACTACGGCTTCACGGGCTCGCTGCCCATCTTCTTCCGCAAGAACCTCGGGCTCAGCTCCGTGCTCGCCACGGAGCTCAACAGCGTCTTTCAGTGCGCCACGTACATCACACCGCTCATTGGCGCGTGGGTCGCCGACAAGCTTCTCGGGCGGTACAAGAGCATTCTCTTTTTTTCTATCTGGTACTTCGTCGGCCTCGTCATCTGCACGATCGCGTCCGCGCCATCGGTGCGATCGTCTGCCTGGTTCATGGTCGGCCTCTTCGGCTTCATTGCACTTGGCGTCGGCGGCATCAAGCCCAACGTCGTCGTCCTCGGCGCGGACCAATTCGACACAACGGATCCGGTGCAAAAGGATGAGCGGGTATGTCGTCCCCGACGCTTCCTGCGCTCATTGAGCTGCCCTAGGACAAGTTTTTCAACTGGTTCTACTGGTCCATCAACATCGGTGCCACCTTCAGCACTGTCTTTCTCACGAACCTCGCGGTCGACGGCTTCGAACCGTACGTGCCTGTGGCCTACGGTTTCTTTGCCTCCTTCCTCATCCCGACCGTGGCGTTTGCATTGGCGATCATCATCTTTGTCGCGGGCAAGGCGCGTTACGTGCGAAAGCCGCCGCAGGGCTCGGCCCTCACGCGCTTCCTGGCAATCCTCGCTTTCGCCGGCCGCCGATCGGCCAAGGGCCGCGCGGTGCTCTCGGCCGGCCTCGCATTCGCGCCCGCGCTCGTCCTCACGACGGCTTCGTACTTTGTCGATGAGCCCCGCTGGCATCTTGGTCTCGCACTTGCTGGAGCCGCCTGCGTTGTCTACGGCACCGTGGTGCTCATCGCGTCGGGGCGTTCCACTGAGTGGGTCCGCGCCGCGGCCGCCGAAAACGGCGGGCCCTTTGCTCTGGCTGAGGCACTTGAAGTGGCGCAGGTGGTTCGGCTCTCGCCGTACTTCGGCTTCCTGATCGTCTTCTGGGCCGTGTACAGCCAGCAGACCATGAACTTCATTCTGCAGGGCTGCCAAATGGACCTCCGCGTCGGCGACACGCAGGTATCGTCCGCGATGCTCAGTATGTTCGACTCGATCGTGATCTTGCTGTTTGTGCCCGTCTTCAACCAGTGGCTGTACCCCGGCCTCGAGCGCCTCGGTGTACGTCTCACCATTCTGCGCAAAATGGGCGTCGGTCTTGTCGTGGCCGCGCTCTGCATGGTGGTCGCTGGCGCCGTGGAGGTCGTGCGCAAGGACGTCGGTCCGCTCGAGGGCGTCTCGAGCAACTGCGCTGATGCGGCGGAGCGCCTGCCCATGGCCCGCCTTAGCGTCTGGTGGCAAACGCCGCAGTACCTCCTCGTGGGCGTCGCCGAAATCCTCGTGAGCATCCCCTGTACGCCCCTCGCATCCTCGTTATCAAAGCTCACGCCTGCGTAGCCTACGACCTTTTCTACTCGGAGGTGCCCGAGTCCATGCGCAGCGTCTGCCAAGCGATGAACCTCCTCACCGTGACGCTCGGGTCGCTCGTCGCGGGCGGTGTCAACAGCGTTTTCTCGTTCTGGGTCACGACGGACCTCGACGCTGGCCACCTCGAGTACGTCTTCTACATCCTCGCCGCGCTTGTGCTGCTCAACCTTGCGGGGTTCGTCTTCGTGGCGCAGGATTTCGAGTACCACGAACCTGGCCGCCCCAAGCTCGACCTCGTGTCGGGCTACTCGCCAGCACTCCCTCGCGCCTCGCGGCGGTCCCGCCAGCCACCGGCTGTGTAGAGTACTCCGATGGTTACCCAGTTTTTAAGAGGCCGCCAAAAAGGCTTTGCATGAGTGTCTTGGCCTCGCCGGCAATGTCTTTAGCCGTGTTGGTCACGGCCCGTGCGTTGTCCATCGTGCTCATTGCCAGCGATTGCGCTTGTTGCACCGTGCCCTTGACCACCTTGAGGCGCGAGTTGAGGTTGAGAAAGCGCCCGACGGAGCCCAGCAGGGACACACGCCCGTCGGCGTCTGGCAGCCGGTGCCACACGAGGCTGCCGTCCGCGTGGCCCGTCACCGCCAGCATCACCGCTTCCTGTGGGCCCACGGCGCCGCACGTGATAGCCGCTGGCAGCTCTGGCGGCGTCTTGTACTCGTGAACGACCTCCAAGCTATGATGTCGTAAGCATCTGTCCGTGTCGCCCGCTTACTCATCGAGACGATAGAAGCGCACTGCCGCCGACAGGTACGCAAGCACAAGCAGTCCATCGGCCGACACGGCGATGCCGCTGCACGGCTCCAGCTCGAGCACGCGGACGAGGTCGCCGAGGAGCGAATACACCGCAAGGACACTGCCGTTGGAGCGCTAGTGACCGGTGAGCTGCTGGTGGATCGCAGCACCAACCTGCAGGCGCGCGACGACGTAGCCGTGACGCGACGACGTCACTTGCTCAAAGATGGCGTCGGCCACGGCGGTCGCACGGAAGAGAACGTGGCCGCTATGAAGATTGTGCGCGAGGCACGTCGTCGCCGACGCCGACACGACGACTCCCAGCCGCACGTTGAGGTGGCAAGCCGTGAGGGGCGTGTCATGGCCGCGATACATCTACGTGCGCGTGAATTGATGCTAGTGGCCGTCGGACACGGACCATGACGGGGCAGGTCGAGATGCGCGGGAGGCGAAAGGGCGTGTTCAAATGGGAAAACTGCCAGAGTAGCAGGGAGCAGTCCCTAGCAGGCGTGAGTCGAGGCGGTGACGAGGCCGTACTGCGCGCCCGAGAGCAGCAGCTCGTCCGGTCCAAACGCATCCATAGCCAGGCAAGTAACCACGTCAGTGTGACCATCGACACTGGCCTTGGCCAGCACGTGACCGTTCGCGAGGTCCACAAGGCGGACATGGATAGTGCCAGTGGGCGACCCACCGCTTGCAAAGACGCGCCCGTGCTCCGAGATCGCCACAGGGAAACGCCTTGCAGACGCGTACTGCGGCAGCCGCGGCACTACGTCGAACGGCGTTAAGTCGCGCTCCGTGGCGAGGCGCCAGTCCTCGTGGTCGGCTTCGGCTGTGTCGTCGCCCTTGGGCTTGGCGTGGAGCTTCCAGTGGTGCAGCTCGATGACGCCGAGGTCGTTAACGGCGAGAAGTCGGTCGCCGAGGAGCTTGAGTGCACGCACGGCCGTGACTCCTCCCAGCGACCGCGATACGCTCGGTGGCGCCGCCTTGATGGGGTGCCGAAAGGCCACCGCGAGCGGCCGGGCAACTGTGGGCGACGCCGCGGGTGACGGGCCGCGCGGCGGGTGCCCTTTGGTGAAGAGCTGCCGCGGGCACTGGCCAAAGTGCGCGATCTGTTGCTCCATGGCCGTACGCAGCAGTGGGTCCTCGATCGCGTCCAAGTCCACGAGGCCGTAGTACGTCAGGTAGTAAAACACATTGTTCGCCGCGAGCGCTTCGTCGCCGCGCTGCTTGCAGCCAAAGATAAGGTCGATCCACTCGTGCAGGTGCGCCGAAACGGCGTCGCTTTCGAGCGCTGCGCGGTGCAGTCGCACGAATCGATCGGCGTCGCCGTGAGCCCATGGAGGCAGCTCCACGTCGCCGATAGCTTTGCCGTCCTGACGCGCGCCGAGCGCAAAGCCGTTGCGGTTGGTGAGAAATGCCGGTGTTGAGAACCACTCGGGCGTAAGCTCCTTGACCTCCGACATGCTCGAGTTGCACATGCTCCACACGTCTGCGACTGAGTTAAACAGTCGATCGGGCAGGTCGAAGTCGCCGCCCTGCATCGTCTGGTGCAGCGACGCAAATGGCTCGAGCCGCACGAGATAGTAGAGAACGACACCCGCCGCCGTCGAGTAGTGTGAGCCGTACAAAAACTTTGGGATCACCTACAGCGCGGCGTCGTACCCATTGAGCGCAGCCAGCCTACCGGGTCGTCGAAGCTGTGGTACCGCTCCCAGTACTCCTCGAGGCGCTCGGGGTTTAGGGCCCCCATGGGCTTCGTTAGGTCGCGAAATACTGCCGGGTTTCCAAGGTCCAACGTCTCGCTCGTGTAGTCGGCAAGCACCCATGGCAGCACGGGGTACTGCGTCAGGTCGTTGAAGCTCCGCCCTGCGAGCGTGTTGAGCGCCTACGTGTCGTGAGGCCGGTACAGTGGCCGGCAACGCACCATCAGGTAGTCATAGTTGCTCAGAGCGCGGGCTTGCCAGTCGCGTGTAAGGCGGCCCAGCAGCCGCGACACCGGAAAGCCGGGCCACTGCTTGATGGCAGCTGCAGGGACGAGAGCCAGCAACGTGCGCGCCGTGTCATTGCGGATGCTCGTCGTGAGCGCGGCGTTGGCGCCATCGACGTGAAAGTCGAGAAAAGCCGTGGTGCCGTCGCGAAGAAAGAGCTCGAGCGCCGACTCGCGCAGCCGGTAGCGCCGAAGGTACACAGCGACCACGTCCTTGAGCTTCCACCGGTGCGACCGGTGGAGCCCCACAGCCCACTCGGCATCGGCGCCGGCGCGAACGTGCGGCAGATGCGGCTGGAACACAGCCGCGTGGTCGCACACATAAAACGTGCCGAGCACGAGGCCCTCGGGGACCACCTTGCGGCACGCCGGCTGCAGATAGATGCGGTCGTCCGGCACAAGCCCGATGCCACCCGTTGGGTGGCGGCTCTTGGCGGCTTCGAGTGTCGGCAGCTTGACAGCTTCCAGTGGCACGCGCGATGTGTCTTCGCCGCCGCTTTCGCCCTCATCTTCGCCCGCAGTCTCCGCGACGTCGTCGTCGTCCTCATCGTCGTCCGAGTCGGTGCCACGTCGGGCCGGCCGGTCGCAGACCACCGGCAGCGCTGCCTCGTCCACGGCCGCCTCGTCGTCGACGGGTGCAGGCTTGGGCTGCTGGGCGATGACGCGGCCAACTTTTTGAAGCAGATCGTCCCGCGAAATGACCGCCGCGGGCTTGGCTGGCAGCTGCGCCGGCGACTTGAGATACACGTCGAGTTGGAGCCGGCGTCGCTCTGGCGTCTCGTGGCGTGACAGCTCGTACTCGGCGTCCCGCGTGCGGCCCAGCTCCGAGCGCAGCGTGGCTTCGCGCTGCTTCCATGTGTCCTCCGTCCACTGTGCGCGTAGTTGCAGTCGCGCGTCCTCCGTTAAAGCCCGTTCCTGCTCCTTCTTGGCCACGTCCTTGAGCCCCTCGAGCAGCCGTGCCTCTTCCACACGCGCCGCCGCACCAACGAGCTGCGCAGCGTCGGTCTCAGTCATCGGCGCCTCGCCCGCGACGAGGCCTGGGAAGAGCGTCTGCCGCGCGAGCGCGAGGGCCGCCGCCTCCGACGGGTGCAATGCGTTGGCGCCGGACGGCAGCAGAGTGCCCAGCACTAGCCGCGCCGCAGTGGCTGCCGGCACCGAGCCCAACAGGTCCACTGACACTCGCGCTTCGGCCAGCGTGAGCGTGAACTCGCCGCTCGTGGCGATCTTGAGAGTGAGCTCCGCGAGTGTCGGCGCGGCCGCCCCGTGGGTGTCGAGGCCGCGGGCGAGGCTGCCAAGCACGCGCAGCAGCATTTCGTGCGTGGCCACGTGCTCGTCGATGGGAATGCGCTGGGCGACCTCTTGCTGCAGCGCGGCCTCCAAGCAGGCCACAAGCCGTGGCAGCTGCGGCCCAAGGGCCGGCGCGCCAAGGGCCTCGCGGCAGAGGCACAGGGCGGGGACAAGGCCGGCGCGGTGAACGCGGTGCGTGCTGTCCAGCAGCATCTCGGTAACATCGACGACGCCTGCCACCAGCAGGGCCAGGTGCGTTGGCGCCTCGGCGGGTAGGCCCACCACCAGATGATACGCGAGTACAACGACGTGGTGCACGTTCTCGGCCAGCGCACGCGAGAGCAGCGCCCGGCTGCGCACGAGCCGCGTGAGCACAAGGCCAACGAGGCGGCGCGCCCACACGAGCACATGTGCGGCGCGGAACGGGTTGGCACCGGTGTCGTCGCCGTCGGCGCGCGGAGCGGCGCGAACAAGGCCCAGCAGGTGGGCAACGCTCGCCCAGCCACGGGGCAAGGCCATGGCCGCGCACAGCATCGTCACGAGCGTGTCGAAGATGAGGTCGGCGGCCGTTTCGTCCAGCGCGCCACACGACGCGAGGAGGTCCGTGAACCACTCGACCCACGGGAGCGCCAGCAGCTGCTTCTGCACAGCAACGTCCGTCTTGACGGCCACGCTGATCTCCATGAGAACCCGTTCGCGGGCGGCTGTTGCGACACCCGGCGCGTACTTGAGGAGGCACGCTACAAACGGTAGCGCCGCACGCAGTGGTAGCGCTAGTAGCGCCGGCAGCCCGTCGCCTACGCCCGTCAACAGCCCCTCTTGCAGCGCCCGCAGCGCAATTTCCCGCAGCACCTCGAGCCGCTCGTCGTATGCAAGCACAAGCCGCGCTGCCACCTTCTCTACCGCCGCCGCGGGGTCGACGTCGTTCATTGCGACCGTGTGTCGAAGCCCCAGGAGCGACCCCGCATCGAGAACCAACTCGTGGAAGAGCGCAGCCGTGGTGTCGTCCACTTGGTCGACCTGCAAATGCCGCTCCACGGAGCCAAGCGCGGCGCGGCCGTCGGCCGAGTCCATCCATGCGTGCAGGACGATGAAGAGTTGCAGCGCTGCCAGCCGCGTTGCGGGGGCATGTTTGGGCTGCAGCAAGAAGAGAGCGCAGTCGACGGCGTTGGCGGCTACGAGCGCGACCGCGCCGCTCGCGTTGTCGGCGAGGCCCGCGAGGCTTGCAAGCACGACCCGGCTGAGCACCGCGTCAGGCCACGCCAACAAGTAGCGCACGGTTGTGCGCACGTTGCGAAGAAGGCTAAGTGGCACGAGCAGGCTCGCGAGTGGCGTGTCAGCGGCCAGCGATGCCGATGGCGAAGGCAGCGCCCCGTCGCCGACGAGGAGCAGGCGGAGGGTACCGACATCGTCGCCGGGCAGGCTTGTCTCGAGTAAGAGGACCAGAAGTCGCACACACTCGTCGACAGCCGCCTGGTCCTTGGCCTTGCGCTTGGCGAGGACTGCTTTGGCAAAGTGTCGTCGGAGAAGATCGACTACGAGTTGCGTCGAGACGATCGGCCGCAAGCTCGGGAGGCTCTGCAGCAACGCCAGCAGCTGCTGTAGCAACGCGGCCTGGGTTGTAAAGCTTGCACTGCCCCAAAGCTCAAAGTCAAGCAGGAGCGCTTGCACGCCGGCCACGAAAAGTGGTATGGCCGCCGGGTCTGGCGCTGGCAACTCCACATAGTTGGCCGCTACAAGCGCCACACAAGCCGCGGCGTTTGCGACCGTGAGCACTGCGTCATTGTCGCCGCCGTGTGTGCGCAGCACGTGACTAAGCACATGAAAGCCGAAGCCGTGCAGCATGGCCTCTTGGTGCGCGATGCTGTGGCGCAGGAGACCTTGCAGGAGGCTCAAGCTGTGGCCGACCGCTGCAGCTGCCTCGGCCGCCCGCGACGGGTACGCGCGAAGGAGCGACTGGAGAAGCAGGTGTACGGCAAAGACACTGCCGTGACGAAGCCAGGCGTCAGCGCGGTCGGGCAGCGCAAGCGGTAGGACGCCAGGGTTAAGCACCACGTGTGTTTGCTGAGCCGACTGCGACATCGCGTGGTCGCCGAGTACCTTGAGCCTTGTCCATCGGCCCTTCTTATCGCGGTCGCCCTCGCAGCTCCACTGTGTGCACAGCATCGGAAGCTGGCTGTTGCGGGCCTTGCCGTCGTCGTCGGGGATGACGTCGTGGGCGCTGAAAGAGAAGATAATCTTGAGGTGCGTGCTTATCTCGCTCGAGAGAACTTTTTCGTGTGTCGTGGCCTTAGATAGACTCCGCGTGTCCACGAGGGTATTCTGAAAGGGGTTGACGCCGAGGAAGAGCCGGCGCAAGCACGTGTGCGAT
Source organism: Achlya hypogyna (assembly GCA_002081595.1). Taxonomy (NCBI): domain Eukaryota; phylum Oomycota; class Saprolegniomycetes; order Saprolegniales; family Achlyaceae; genus Achlya; species Achlya hypogyna. Next base: position 50,871 of record JNBR01000581.1, read on the forward strand.
GGCCCGTGTCGCTGCAACGCTGCCATCATGTCGGGGCGGAGCTCGTCTTCGTACATGGTCATGCCCGAGATCTGGAACGGTGCCGTGGCTCCGCCAGGATCGACACCACCGATAACGCACTGGGACATGGGCCCACCAGGCGTTGGGTACGAAAGATCTTCGTGCATAACGCGGGCTGTGTTGACGTAGCACTCGACATGACTGCGCTTGAGATAGTGCTGCTTGTGGGTGACGACAAGGAGATGCCACTTCTGTGCCTCCCAGCTGAACTGCGAGCTTACGTGACGCCAACCCTTCTCGTTCGTTGCCGACGCCATGCTCAACGACACGCGGGAACAGTCGTCATTGAGTGGCGTCAGTACGCACTCAACCCCCTGCTTCTTGCTCGTGCTGTAAAACTTGAAGAGACGAATGCGCTTCCGCCCCACGTCCTGCGGTGGAGGTGGAGGCAGTTGAACCCACACAGCTATCGAAAACCCGCGGAAGTTCCACGGCAGCAATGGGAGTGTGATGACGCAGCCCGCTGGCACGTACAAGTACGCCCGGGGCATCTCCTGCAACTCAGTAAGGTCTTGGCTGTGATCGCGGAAGAGCTTGGACACGGCGTCGAGGCCATCGACGGCAGCGCCGTCCGTCCCATCGAGGAGACGCCCTAGCAGACTCTGGGACGTCATCGCCTCGCGCTCCCGCGGTCTACTTTCGTGCAATTGAGACTTCAATACAAAGAGCAAGATATTACTTGCATTTTTAAAAAAGCGATCCAAGCTCGAAATATTATCTTCAGTGCATGCGGTGTGTGGCGCCTGGCTGGGAGCCGCGGCTCGGAGGCGACGGAGGGCCCCCGTCAACGTGCCTTCGGATGAATGCGGAATCGGCGATCTCACAGGCAACGCAGGGGCGCTGGCTTCCGTACTGACTCAAGCGGCCCTGGCCCGAGATGGGCCGTACATGGCGAAGCACACTGCCGGAATGGTGGGGGAACTCAAACGGTAAACGTTAGACCGACCGTTGAACTCTGAGCAGCAAGCTTCCTGGCTCCTATTACATGCATCTAGGCGTGAGGAGCCCCGGGGTCAAGCGCAGATGCTGCGCTTGACCATCTGCGTCAAGAAGACTGGAAGGTTTCCATCAATAAATTCGTTTAAATGGTACAGAGCTAACCTATTTAACGGACGAGGCGCTCGAGCACGC
>JNBR01000582.1:0-61625 GCA_002081595.1 Achlya hypogyna
ACTGCTTGGGCTGGGAGTGCCGTGAGGAAGACCCGTCGTAGTTGTACAATGACCAACTATTGCTTAGGGTAGTTGATTCTTAGTAGTCCAGAAGTTCTATAGCAGCATGGGTCATTCGTACGTTATGTAGAGCTCATGTAGAGCTGAATATCTAGGTGACGGCGCGGGTTATGTGAGCCACAATCGCGTTCAGCGCCTTTTTCATGTGCGAAGTGTTGGTGAGCAAATGATTCGCGCCTTTGATCAAGAGCCACTGCTTGGGTTCGGCGGCAGTTGCGAAGAGGTTTTGACCATGGTTCACAGAGACGCTCTTGTCGGCGCTGCCGTGTATCACAAGGAATGGAACGGTGCCACTGGCGACGTGCTGACGAATGTCGAGTGTTGCCATCCCGTCGGTGTATGCCCGGTCCAGGGGGCGCCAGACTTTGTACGTGCTCTCAAACGACTCGTCTTTGACACAATCCTCGGCGAGAGGCCAGTCCTTTGGCCAGTAAAACCCGTGGCTGCAGTAACCTTCGCTGTCCATGGCTGCTAGTTGTTGGGGTGAAAAGTCAAGTGACATGCCTGCAACTGCATCAGCAATGCCAGCTATGACTGCAATGGTGCGCAGTTGTGGATGGTCAAAACTACGGAGGCAAGCAGCGAGGATGGCTCCTGTGGAGAGCCCCACAACGTGCACATGGGCTTTTCGAAGCTCCGTCGCGCAGTAAGCGACAACACCTTGCGCATCCACGAGCTCACGTTGCAGCGTTTTAGTTCGATACGAAGCCTCAGCGTCTGAGCCTGGCAGACCAGAGAAGTTGACACTCAAGATGTCCATCTCCAGTGCCTCCTCGAGTTTCCGTGGGAAGCGCGACGCATACTCTGGTGGAGCACCCTCGTCTGGGTGCACAGAAAGGTCAGGGAAGCCGTGAAAGTACACTGCAATGCTGGTCGATGGAGCGTTCGTCGCCGAGAGCAGGCCGAGGAGAGAACGCTGGCCTCCGATGCCGATGCGGACATGGCTTCGAGCTCGCATGCTGGTGATTGGCTGCTTCGAATGCATTTCCAGAGGTTTCCTAGTTGCCATAGCCAATACTTCCATCAAAACTATCGATGTGAGAATGGCATGTGGCAACCAGATAGCCTCCTCGGATGCAACAATGTCGACGACCATTGAGGTGGCTGCAGTGGTCTGTGATGTGTTGGATGCAGCGTCACGGATTGAACAGCTTGCGCCGCATCGGCAGCGAGTGCACATGACAAGTCCCAGCGGCTTGCGCGTAACCCGAGAACTTTGTTAGTCTTCCATGATATCTAATTGTACAATACGTCACAAGTAGTAAGCGGAACGTCTTTTGTAGAAGCCGTATCCATGTCAACCAGGGCACAAAGCTTCATGAAGCAATTGCACTGGCAGTCGCTTTGGTGGTGCAAGTTGCTTGTGGGGAAAAGTTGATGCTGCACGACTTTGCTCATCGAGTTTCGGAGGTGCGTTAGAAAGGACGGCAGTTTCGATTTGCCCATGGCCTCAACACGCGACTTTCGAGCGCTTTGGGATTTCGGCAACCCGCAAGCAACTGAGAGCGTCTTCCGCGAGCGCATCGCGGACACGGATGTACTTGTCGAGAAACTGCTGCTCGAGACTCAAGTCGCCCGCACGTACGGTTTGCGTGACCGATTCGCAGAGGCGCATGCCCTTCTCGACGCAATCGAAGCGAACCAACATACGCTTCGCGACACCGCCGCAGCCAGCGATTTGACCGAGCTCCATGTTCGGTGCCTTCTCGAGCGCGGCCGTGTATTTCGCTCGTCCAAGTGCCCAGCCGAAGCGCAGCCGCTCTTTGTCACGGCGGCCAATGAAGCCCAAGCCGCAGGCATGGACGAGCTCGCAATCGATGCCATGCACATGGTGGCTCTTGTGGTTCCGCCTACCGAAGCCATTCAATGGACTACACGGGGCTTCGAGCTTGCACAACAATCCATCGATCCGAACGCTCGTAACTGGGACGCCCCTCTGGCCAACAACCTCGGCTGGACGTACCACGACATGGGTGACTTTGTTAAGGCCCTTGCGTACTTTGAGCAGGCCCTTGCTGCACGAGTACGCATCGGTAAGCCCGAACCTATCCGCATTGGCAAGTACATGGTGGCCCGGGCGTACAGATCGCTGCAAAAGTACGACGACGCATTGCAGCTTCTCCTGTCACTCGATCCCATGGACAGCCACGGCTACGTGCACGAAGAAATCGGTGAGAACTACACGGCGCTTGGCCGCCCCTCGGATGCCAAACCTCACTTCCTCAAGGCTCACGCCGTGCTCCAACACGACAAGTCCGTCGATGCAAAACGGCTCGCGCGCATGCTCTTCTTGACGCAATGATATTTCAATCGTGTTTCGTCAGTACTGCATATACGCTATCTGCGCAGTCGTCGAAACTGGAGGCATTGTGGTGACGTGCAGCAACTATCGGTGCAAAGGTCATAGCTTGGCACGCGGAATCCATTGGAGTACTTCTTGGGCACAGCCTCGATGAAGGGTGTGCCCACTGCCTCCGTGACCGTAGTTGTGGATAACTAGGGCACCGCGGCGAGTACGGCGAGGATCGGGCCGGAGCACCACGCCAGTCGCGGTCTGAGGGCGCAAGCCAGCCTTGGTGCCGACAATCTTGGACTCGGCCACGGCAGGGTTAAGTTTGATGGCGCGACCGAGGATGGCGTCAATATCCGCTTGGTTGCAAGAGGTGGAGTAGTTGTGGGCTTGAACCGTTCCGCCGATCACAACTTCACCGCCAGGACGCGGCAAGATGTAAGTGTACACGTGGTTTACCTCGTGCATGCAAAACTGCGTTACGGCAGGATTGGTCACCTGATAAAATGTGAGATTATGGCGCTGGGGCCGAATACCTTGATTGTCTGGCCACGCACAGGGTAGACGCTGGTGTCGCCCACAAGCGTTTTGGCGCCCATGCCTGCAATACGATCAGCAATGTCGTGCAGGATGACAAAGCGACGTACCCGTGCAGTTGACGATGACATCGCATTGGAGATCGTCTAGGCTTGCCACATGGCGCTGCTCGAAGCGCCCCCCAAGCCGCTCAATATGCACTCGCATCCATGGAAGCAGCTTCCTACATACCAGTTCATACGAGAAAGCTGTTAAGGAAATGTACCCAGGGTGCACCATGAGCGTCGTGTACGCGCATCCGTACAGCGCGCCTTTGGACTGCGCTTCTTCACGCGTGAGGAAGCGAAAGCCATCCACAGAGTGAGCCCAGTACGGATGCGCCACCTACACGAATAAAATGATGCTGTTGCCACTATTGTCTCAGTGCACCGAAGGCTCGTCATGATACTCGCGACCTTCGGTGCGTTGAATGCCTACGGCGTCCGTGCCATGCATTTCCATCAACTTCGTGAGCCACAACATCGTCGCATGGCCCCAGCGACTACAATTCGTCAGCATCGACGATCCGTGAGATGGCCTCACTCGATAGACGCCGTCGACGAGTTTTTGGACAGGGCAAACGGTCGCCAGATAGCGCCGGCGACGTGCGAGGTCGTGTCGTCAAAGCTCTCGGCAACGATCGTTACATGGGCATGCCCAGCCTCCAACAGGGCCATTGCGGAAGCGAGGCCGATGACTCCTGCCCCGACGACAATGATCTGCATGCTTCACCGATGGTCTCCAAATGACCCGACCACTTCGTCAATTCCGGATGACACGCATATCTTTATCCGGAATTGCCAAGATTAAATTTGGCGCATTGTGATTGGCCGAACTTCCGGCATACCTTTGTGCCTTGGGCTGGGACTGCGCAAGCCCCGACGGGAGGCGGCGATTGTGTCCAACGCTACGCAATCGCTGCAGCGGAGCCACAGCAAGAGACGCGCGAGCCAAGCCCTCTGGAGCCTTCCAAACGGTACACAATATTGAACACGTCGGTTGGTTGTTTTAAACAAGTCGGAAAGATACATAAACGTTTTGAACAGTAGGTCATAGGGCGGCGAGGTGGCATCACTGGGCATCGTGTGCCATCTTGTCCAACAAAGTTGTTGGAGCGCTTGCTTGCCTTTGGCTGCAGGAGGCGACGATTCAAAGAACGTCAGTCTTCGGAAGCACAAGTAGCAAACCATTTCTCGCTCCCATCTCGGTAGCATCCCAGGGAAGACCCAGAACACCAGGGTGCGCGCCGTACCGTACGCAAAGCACCTTCAACACCAATCCTGCGCTTCGCAGTTCAAGCCGTGGTCGAGCTCATGGGTGCTCTAATCTCCATAGCCTCCACCAAGCCTTCCGGTCTGCTTCCTTAATCGACCACGCCGTGCTTTGGGGTCGCATTCCTGTCGCCGTGGTCTGTACAGCATGTCGTGGCCTTGCTACTCCGGGAGGATTGCCCTGTTTTAAACATGTTGAAGCGTTTCATCGAAGGTTTGGATTCCACCGGCCACAGTGGGACGCGGTCGAGCGCGCTGGCAGCGAGACCACTTTACCATTCGAGGTCGAAGATCGCGATGTACGGCGACGACGAACACAACTTCTACGACCTCGCGGACGACCCCTACGTCCATGCAATGGAAGACCCGTCACGGGCGCACCAAGTGCTGCGTATGCCCGAGCTCTTCCGCGCCGTCGTGCAGTTCCAATGTGGTATTGTGCTGCCCTTCGCACCCGTGTGTCGGCAATGGGCGGCGCGGCTGCCGTACCTCCAAGCTCGGTACCTCGTTCATGCATTTGCGCTCGACGATATGTACGAGGCCGCTCTCTTTCAGCAGCTTTTTGTACTCCGCCCGCATATGTTCACCCGCGGAGTTCTGGACCTGCTTTGTCGGTATGGCGACCTTGATATGGTGCGCTTCCTGCACCTGCACGGCGCATCATGCTCCAAAGACGCCATGGACTGGGCAGCCAGTGCGGGGCATTTGCACGTCGTCAAGTTTCTGCATGAATACAGACGCGAGGGGTGCACAACGGATGCACTCGACAATGCCGCCAAGCACGGCCATCTGCATGTAGTTGAGTTCCTCGACCAGTACCGGCATGAAGGAGCAACAACCAAAGCCATGGATGAAGCTGCGGTCCACGGCCACCTTCACATTGTCAAATATCTGCACTACCACCGGCGCGAGGGGTGCACCAAGTACGGCATGGACCGTGCCGCACTTGAGGGGCACTTGGCCATCCTCCAATTCCTCCACAGCCATCGGTACGAGGGCTGCACCGTAAACGCCATCAACTGGGCTGCCCAGCACGGCCATTTGGACATCGTGCGCTTCCTTCACACCCACCGCAAGGAAGGGTACACGGCAAACGCGCTCAAATGGGCGGCACAGAATAACCACCGCGACGTTGTCCACTTCCTCCTCGGTCGCACCGAGACGCTCCTCGCCGGCGCTGCCTTGGAGAAGAAAGACCGGCTGCGGCAACTTCGGCGGTTCAAACATGCCGCTTGCCAGTGCGCAATCAGCTGATGTGCTTGGGTGTAATTTAATGGAGACAAGTGGCGGCTTTCCACCAAACGTCCGTAGTTCAACTTTGAAGTTGCCTTTGTCGACCATCCGCGCTTCAACGGCGCCGCGATCTTCCCAACTGCGACGAAACGCCTTCCCCAGTGGCACCATTGATTTCGAACCAAGTTCGGAGCTCAGTGGCGGTGGACAATCGGGCGCGATCAAGTTGCCGTTGGCCATGGGGCCGGCGGGACGGGTGTGACCCGCGTGACATGGTGGTAAGGCTTGGCCGAGTAGGAATTCTTGAACCAGCAAAGCACGGCGCGTCGTTCAACGTAAATTTTCACGCCAGCGTCCGCAAGTTGCAGAAGCTTGGCGACTCGAGAGCAAAGGCGCACGTGGTGGCGCGGCCACAGCCTGTACCCAAGCGCAGCGTCTTGTGTACATCAAGGAGGCTCCCAATGTCGAGCTTTTGAACAAGGCAGTTGGTGCACGGTCAGCTCATGTTGATATAATATATCAACACGAGCAATCGATCTCATGAAACATTTAAGGACGTCAACGAACGCGATGGCAGACGCAGTTCAAGAAAGCTGTGCCTTGTCGGCATCGACAAGCTGACCTTGGGCTACTCGACCGCTGTCGCCAGGTATTCTCAGTCATGCGCCGTGGACCACAGGCAGCTCGTCGCCGATCGAGCGATGGTCCATGGCGAGAACGGGCTTCCTCGTTTGCACTTGGCTTCATTCGTTATGACGTCGAGTCGCATCCTTGGACGCCGCTCTCGGTTGCCGCATACTCAACACAACTTTAGTCGACTTAGTGAGATTGCTCAATTGGCAGTTAGTCGAAAATCGGACCTGCAACAATTAATGTAATACAGTTTAAGAGGTCCTAAAACATCTTATACGAACTCTGAAATTGGATATAGCTCGCTCGAAGTTCGCTCGTGGGGATCTTTCTCGGCGGCAAGACGATGGACACGATCGGGCAAGCCCGCGCGTTGGGCCGCGTGGAGGGCCGAGCGGAAGCGCTCGAGGAGATCGCGGACCTCCATAGTCAGATTGCTTCGTTAGCGCTGCAGGTCGAGCAGCTGATGTTGGACCAAGAGAAGAAGACGAAGGATCTCATGACCACCGTCTACAAGGAGCTTAAGCAAGAATTCCGGCGCCAAACGACCCCGCTCACACCTAAAGAAGCCATGGAGATCTGCAAGCCGTGCCTCCGCCGGGTAGCGGAAGCGCAGGTACCTCAGTCTCAGGGGCTGTTTCGCAACGAATCGTTCATGGCCAAAGGCCTCTCAACGACGGTCACAGACTCGCATCCCCTTGCCGCACCCGTATCCGTGGCGTCGTCAATACCTTTGTCACCGTCAATGCCGCCACCTTCACCCCCTCTACGGTCTCCCTCCGCGCCATCACCTTCGCCCGTCGCACCAGAGCATCCGGTGGCGCCAACCGAGTCTGCCGAAGCCCGTTGCCACATTTGCGTCGCAGCCACCGAAAAAGTGGGCTCCGGTCGGTCAGCGCACATGGTGTACGTTGTGCAAGTCCGCAGCGGCGACACGGTACTCTACTCCTCCCAGTGGCAAGCGATGCAACCACCCTTGTAGGGTATTGTCCTCTCGCAGGTCAAGCGCCGGTACAAGGACTTCGTTTGGCTCTGGGAACGCCTCTCGAGTGCGTACGTGTTTGCGTGCATCCCAACGCTGCCGCCTAAAGTACATTGCCACTTCTGCGGTACCTTGTGGCCCTAATGACCCTGCCAGAACGGACTCCGAGACAACTCCAAGTTCAATCCTCGCTTCGTCGAGAAGCGGAAGCGAGCGCTGCAGCTGTGGATGAATCACCTCGGGTGGCATTACGTTCTCGGCTTCTCGACCGAGATGCAAACGTTCCTGGACGGGTCGGACCTCGGTCATGTACCACGCACGCCACCTCTTCTCTTGCCGCGTCGGCGGCGGTCGTCATCGCACGAAGGGGTCGACCGGCCCCTCAAGCACATCCAGGAAAAACTGCCCGTGCTCCAGCGCCAACTTGTCAAGGTCAGCAAGCGCCTCGATGGCTTGCTCAAGTGCCACGCAGACGCAAGTGCTGGCATCGAGGCGTTGGGCCAAGCCACGGCGCACTTGGGCAACTTTGAACGGCTCCATGGTCACCCGACGCCGTGGGACTGTCTCGGCCCGCACGCCTTTGTGCCGCTGCAGCAGTGGCATGAAGACACTTACGAGGTGGGCATTATCATGCTAAGGGGCGCTCATCGGAAACTTCCAGACGCTCGATGTTTCACTGCAAGAGACCTTTAACTTCCAGCACACCCAGGTTGGTATCGTCTTCCAGCGCCCGTGGCTATGGTTGACTGCGCAGGTGATGCCGCGCTTTGAAAAGCAAGTACACGACTTGACCAGGGACCATCTCGCGGGCACGGCGGAGAAGCTGTCGCTTGAATGGGACGAGTTGCGCACCATTGCGGCGCGCACGACGCTCGAGAGCTTGCTCCACGTAGCCGTGCATATGCGGCAATCGCACGCCGCGCTCCAGGGTGTCTGGGCGTCGGCCCACGCGGCCGCCTTGAGCGTCGAGACGCCACCTCCGATGGCCTCGCCACCGGTGCCACCGCCACCGGCAGCGCACGAAAACCACGCCGTCTTCGACCACCCGACATTGGACCGCCCGCTTAAGCCCAACACCGTTGGCTTCGATCCCGACGTGGAAGACGCCCGTAACCTCTTCGGCGCCCCACCCGCCAACCCTGACGCCGTCTTCTCCGCTTACCAGAGCTCTGATGAAGAAGAGGATGAAGAGGAGGACGCCCCAGCCTTCTCCGCGTCGTGGGACTTGTACATTGACCGGCTCCGTCGCAAGCAGAAGAAGCAGGCCAAGGCCGAGGCCGCGGCCATCGAAGAGACCAAGAAGAAGGAAGCGGAGGCCGCCGCCGAGGTAGGCGCGAGCGTCTTCATCTAGCGTGCTCAGTTGGCGCTCTAGACTCGGAAAGCCCGCAAACGCCCGCAGAGCATGCAGTGGCCGATCAAGCGCGTTGGTCGGTCTGCGACGACACCTCATGCAAAACCAGTCGTGCAGGACGACATGGGACCGCTGTCCAAAAGCAGCAGCACGCCCCACTTGGGTGCCATTGTCCCGTCGAAGACCGGGCGTGATCGTGGTGGATGTAGATCGAATGGTCTCCGAGACTGTGCCAACGCCGGCACCGAGTGTCGACCGCAACGGTAGGCTGGCCTTGTCTGCCTTTGTGACTGTGATGGCTTTGTAGTCGCCGTGAACAACTGGGTCGAGGCAACGGCGTCGACGGGGCAGACGTACTATTACCATCGGCTCACGCGAGCGACGCGATGGACCAAGCCCGATCAAGCGGTCATGGACGACATCGAGGGGCGGCTCGCAGCCCAGGAAGAGGCCACGCAGCGCCGAGTGGAGGAGCGCCGGCAGTGGTACGAAGACAACAAGGCGCAGATGGAGCGCGAGGCCGCAGAGGTCGACTCGTTCCGGCACGAAGTTACCCAGCGCGTCAACGACTGGGCGCGCAACAAAGATGTGGTCGCGCAGCTGCGTTCCCTGCCTGACGTCCTCCCCGACTCGCTCCGCAAATCGCCGCCCGTGTCGTACCAGGTGGTCGGGCCTGCAACCGTTGGAGCTGTAAAGAAGGCGTACATGAAGGCCGTGCGCACGCTGCACCCCGACAAGCTCCCGAAGACGGACTTCGATGTCAAGGACCGCTTCCTTGCGCAGCACCTCTTTTCAACGCTGACGATGGCCCACGAAGCTTATCAGCGAACGCACACGACGACGAGCTAGGGGGCGCACTTGGGAACGGACAGTGGATTAAATAATAGTTTGAGAACGGGCTACCGATGGCGGCTGAGGTTGTACACCTTGTGTGCGAGGCGTCGATCGAACTGGCGCTGTTCCATTGGTGACGGCAGGAGCGGGCTTTTTATCGGTTCGATAGCCCCGAGCTTCGTAGCTGCCACTTTCTCCTGGATCGGCGGTAGTGATGCCTGGTAGTAGCTACGGCTACAGTCGTCGGCGCTCTCCAGAATTGTGTGTTTTTCCACCTCGAAGAAGCCCACACTCCGAGCACTGAAGAATGTATAGTAGCACGGATGGCACACCTTGACAGGCAGGCCGTGGTGGTAAGCCATGGCACCGACATCGCTGACATAGGCGCTTTCGATGAGCAGCCGTTGTCTGCAGTCGCCGCATACAATCTCTCCACACTAATGCTCATCGTAAGAATCACACCCCCCCCCACACGGTCGTACCATGTAGCAATGCTTTTTGGCGTCAAGATGGAAGAACTGGAAGCACGCGTGGCACTGGTACCGATCTTCGGGGTCGACCCAGTGCTCCCGGTGCATGAGGCGATCCATCATGAGCAGGTTGAGGTCCTGCACGAAGCTCACGGGGCGGTAGACCATCGCTTCGTCGTTGACCTCGGATCGGGAAATGCCAGCTCGTCTTCGACTACCAAAAATACAATTCGATTTGCCGGCCCCGCCCTCAAATTTCCAGCTATTTTAAAACTCGACCAACCGGTTCAGAGGTGGGTCGAACCGAAGTTCGCAGTTCTTTTGACAGAACTCGATTTAGTTAGTCACAGACTGACTAGCGCCACCAGCTGCGTGGCCGGTCACAGCGTTGACAGCGACGTCCTCGACGGCCGCCCGCCTGCGTCTCAGCGCCGTCGATGTCGATGCACATGCTGTTCTCGGTGTCTTAAGGCCGGCCCAGTGTGTGCAAGCCGTCCTCGCCGCTCGTGCCCCTTCAGACAGCGCCGAGATGACGCAGTGGCCGCGTCCTTGACCTTCAAGGAATCGACGGCCCGCAAGCTGGCTGGTGGCACGATGAAGGTCGTCTGCGAGACGGGGCGGCTGGCAATGCAGTTCGTGCGCCAAATTCGTCGGTTGTCGCTCGGCAATGTGCGATGCAGAGATCAAGGTGGATGGAGTAGAAGCATATTACATAGCACTGGATTTATAGCAGGCCAAGCACCCGAAGCCGACTGTCGTACTCGGTCTTGCCAATGTAACACCCGATGAGCGCGCGCTCGCCCAAGAACGCGTGCCGCCCGTGCATGACGCGACTGTTGTCGACGACCATCATGTCGCCTTCGTCGAGCTTGTGGACAACCTCGAGCTACGCGGGCATAAGCTGCAGTCTTTGGGGTAGATGGCATACCTCATCGATGGCAGCCCAAAGGCTCTTGTGATGGGCGTAGAAAGCACCAACCTCTTCGAACGAGAGGTGCGTCAGAGCGGCGCGGTCGCCGTCGTTGAGGCGAAAGCCCTGCACGTTGCCGCGGTAGTCGAGGTCGATGACGGTCTCCATGGTGGCGAGCGAGGTATCGTCGTCAAGGCAGTAAAAAGGCAGTTTGATGGTGCTGAAGAACTCAAAGGTTGCTGGGTCATTTTGTCGCAAGCGCTCCGCGACGTGGAACCCGTCGACGTACCGACTGGCTCCGTCGGCAGGTCCGCCCGCTGCCTGCTGCACACAGTTGAAGATCTGCAGCCCCGGCGGCGTGTACAAGTACGTGCAATCCGTGTGCGCAGGCAGCTCGAGGTTCGTCGATGCTGTGTCGTTGTAGCTCATCTCGGCGGTTTTGGGCCGCGTGGTCCACATCGTGCCATACACGGTTTCGAGCACAAATCCGATGCGACGGGCAAATGCTTCGGTTGCGTCCATCGAGTCGGGCGTGTTCTTGACCTACAGCGTGGGATCAGCTGGATAAGCGCTGAAGGCGTGTACAAGGAGGAGGCCGTGCTGCTGGAGGAGCCGCATACCGTCACGAAAGCCGTCGCCCATCATGGCATCGTACGTAGCCGACGGCATCTTGTCCGCGAGGTCCTTGCCCCACAGCACCTTGTTCTCGAGTCGGTCTTGGCGGTAGTTGGCTGGGTATGTCGTCTTGGGTGAAGAATACACGTGATCGCGAAGCCAGCTGCTGGTAAATGCACTTTGCTTGCAAGCCGACCCGGCCTACTCGAGCGCATAAGCCACTCAGCAGCGCATCAGTCGCGTACGATCGGGTCTTGCCATTGGATTTGGAGTGCATCGCCAGCGACGGACAGCGTTGCAGGCGCGTCGAGCGGGATCGACGCCGTGTGGATCTGGCGCTGCTTGGTCGACGGGTGCTGGCACAGCTCGCACGTGCAGTGGTCGCGCAGCCAGATCTTGTGGAACTTAGCCGTAAGTCCATCGGTCCATGTGACTTCGACGGCGTCGCGGACAGCCGCAGCCTTGGCGAGCGAACTGAAGGCGCGCCCGTAGCGGGCCGACACGACCGACGCGAGCATTCTCGAGGCAAAAACGAAACTGTTGATGCAACAGCGTCAGGCATTGTTCTCCCAAATTTTATACTATCGACACCGCAACTTCAAGCGCAATCAAGTGGCGGCGACGGCGTCCGGACGGCCCTCCGATGGGCAGCAACGCCCGGACTCGACGAGTTTGCCGCGAAGGCCACCGTGTCGAAGTGCTACCTCTCGATGCGCTGTGTGGGGTGGACGACGTTGCAGCCGGCACGAGGCGGTGCACCCAGGTACGACGAGAGGTGGCTACGAACTGTTCGGGGCGGTTGCAGTATCCATGCAGCCACCTCTCGTGTCCATGCACAAGTGCTGCAAGCCCTCAGTTTGCGCCACCTGGACGGCTGAAGAGACTGGCCTTATTCTGCCGCAGACCAAAGACTTGAAGCCATCGAGGGGGGATTGCTAGCGATCGCAACGGATGCCTTGAGGAGTCCGAAGTACGAGTCAGCGCCCATGAGCCCACCTTCATTTCCTCGGCCATCCATACTGTATTTCTCAAGCTTACTGCTACAGGGAGATTTCCACGGAAGTTCGGGATCAAAGTCATCGGGCGCCCAGCGAGTAAACGGATTCCTTGGCTGGCGCCTGGGGCTCGGCGCAAACCGCCTGCATGGCGCATTGAGTTCCTTCCCAGTCGATGCCAGGCGCTGCGTCCTCAGCTTCGGGATGGCGTCCACAGGAGGCGAACGCATTTTCACGCCTCAGCCATTTCGTTGGTGATTAAAACACAAGTGTTTTAAACAAATCAGGCGGCCAACGGGACCCCACAGGATGCCCCACTCGCGAGGAGCCAACGTCGGGCGCCAGCTCTGCCTTCGCGAACTACGTGGTGGGCCGCGGGAAATGCGTTCGCTTCCGCGCCACTCGTGGAGGCTCGAGGACGTTGCATTCGTCGAGGAGAATGCGGTAGTTCTAGGCTTCAGTGGCGATGGCCACTTCCTCAGTACGACCCCTCTTGCGGCGGGGCGGCACTTCCATGGCTTGTAGTGTACTACACGTGCTGGAACGGAAAGATTCGACTCTTTTGGCGCGCGTTTGATTCCAGTGCTCGCAATGCCGTGTCGGCGGCCATCGCAGCGCAAGTTGACGTCGGAGCGCTTGAAACGCCGCTGGGCGACAGCCCGTTTCACGGTCCATTACGGCGGCTTAATGCCGAGCAGGACACCAGTGTAGGCGACGCAGAGTTGCACGTGTGGCAAAGCCCCTCGGAGCACGTGGTGGTCGCCATCGCGAGCACCCTTGTCGGCTCTCTGCACTTGACGATCGCACCGGCTCCACTCGTTGCCTACTCGCCCCGCATCTCACACGTCGGCAGTCTTCATCTTGAAATCGCGACGCCACATGCGCCGGCGCAGGCATGGCACCTCCTTCCTGGTGGAACGCAGCTGCTTCTGCACCTCGGTACCAGCGTCATCGTCGTGGGTCTCGGTCGTCGCGGTCGGCCCACCGCCACCCCTGGCACGCCAACGCCGTGGTTCTATCCGTCCGAGTACGCTCTGCACATGGCCACGGTCATGGAAGCCAGCCCATTCCCCGGTGGCGCTGACTCCGTCGCCATCGAGGTGCACCTCAATCCACCCACAGGCCTCCGGAATGCGGTCCTAGGCAACCTCCCAGTGGACGCTCGACATCGAGAAGCTCTTGCGTTCGTGGCTCGATAGCGTCGGCTCCCTCCAGCACCGCCGCCTCCGCGACTACGACCTTCGCTTCCTCTGTGTACGCTTCCCGTCTGCCTTCGCAGCCAAAGGCCCGTGTAGTCGCACCCACGCGAACCTGCGAGCATCTATCTTGTCAGCGTCCTTGATCTCGAGCCCTCGCTGCGGCTCGCGCTGTTGGTCGCGTGGCACGCAGGCAGCGGCCGCTATGACGTCGTTCGCGTCTTGCGGCGAGCGGCCGCGGGCCCCCTCGCCAGCGCCGTAGCCACTGCCCTCGCCAGGTTCCAGGCCGATGTGCGCCAAGTAGCTCCGCTGGCACCGTCGTGGTACCACTGGAGCAACGCGGCTGTACTACTCAGGGCCCCGCTGCCGCTGTTGTCCAACCCCGCGTTCCCGTTCGACGTTGGCGCGACCCTGTAAGGCGCGTGTAAAGACAAACGAGTGGTTCACGGATTTAGGCCGCGACGCGCGTAACGAACAGCGGGCCGAGCACGAGCACGGTCGTGGAGAGGAGCTTGATGACGACGTGCAGCGCGGGGCCGGCGGTGTCCTTGAATGGGTCGCCGACCGTGTCGCCCGTGACAGCCGCCTTGTGGGCCTCGCTGCCCTTGCCGCCGAAGTTGCCAAGCTCAACGTACTTCTTAGCGTTGTCCCATGCACCGCCGACGTTGTCGAGGAAGAGCGCCATCATGATGCCCGTAACGGTGCCGAACATGAGGTAGCCCGCGAGTACCTCGGCACCCAGCAGCGGCTTGTCCTGGTACGACCCAACCTACGCGCGACAGTGAGCTTACGGCGGCACCGCAAGCGGGCGTACGACTCGGAACACGAGGCCGACGGCCACGGGCATGAGCACAGCGAGCAGTCCCGGCAAGCGCATCTGCTTGAGCGCTGCCTTGGTTACAAGCGCCACGCACGTGCGGTAGTCCGGCTTCTGCTTGTACTCCATGATGCCCGGGTACAGTTCGAACTGCCGGCGGACTTCGAGCACGACCTCGCCGGCCGTGTCGCCGACGGCGGCAACCGCAAGGCCCGTGAAGAAGAACACCATCATGGTGCCGAGGAGGCCTCCGACAAGCACCTCGACGGTGGCGATGTCGACCGTCTTAAAGGGCACACCGGCGAAGGCCGAGAATTCGTCCATGAAGGCACCAAAGAGCACGAAGCACGCCAGCGCTGCCGACCCGATCGAGTAGCTACCCCGCCTTGAGTTCGCCTCTAAGTCAATCGCGCACGTACCCCTTGGTGATGGCCTTGGTGACGTTGCCCGCAGCATCCAGCTTGTCGGTGGCGTCACGGACGTAGTCGGGCTGGCCGCTCATCTCGGCGATGCCGCCGGCGTTGTCGGCGATCGGGCCGTAGTTGTTCATCGCAAGCACGAACACGGCGGACGACAGCATGCCCATGGTGGCAACGGCCGTGCCGAAGAGTCCGCCCGTGCGGTTGTTGGGTCCGCCGATGCCTGCCGATGCGCCGAGGTGGTAGGCGGCAATGACACTGATGCTGACCATAAGCGTCGGCACGACCGTCGACTTCATGCCCACGGCGACGCCCGTGATGATGTTGGTGCCGTGGCCCGTCGTCGAAGCTTTGGCGATGCTGCGCACGGGCGCGTATGCATAATCCGTGTAATACTGCGTCGACTTGACGAAAACGAAGGCGGTGGCCATGCCTACGAGGCCGCATAGGAAGAAATGGAACCACGCAGCTGGCGCGGCCTCTGTGTAGAGCAACCAGCGCGTGCTGACGGCGAAGGCAACGAGCGCGAGGCCCAGCGTGACCGTGTACCCCCGGTGGAGCGTTGTCATCGGGTTGGACTCGTGCGGGCCGGGGGCCGTGACGCACAAGATGCCGGCGCTGCTCACAACAATGTCGAATGCATGCACGACGACGGGAAAGAATACGAACGAAATCGCAAGCGACGAGTGCGCGTCCTTGGCGAGCGAGCCGCCGAGAATCATGGCGCCAATGATCTCTGCGGCTACCGACTCGAAGACGTCTGCGCTGCTGCCGACACAGTCGCCGACCATATCGCCGACAAGATCGGCAATCACGGCTGGGTTGCGCGGATCGTCTTCGGGAATGCCTACCTCCACCTACAAAGTGCATTTGAGATCTGAAGGGAGGAAGTTGCTGTGAGTAACCTTGCCAACGAGGTCTGCGCCGACGTCGGCGGCCTTGGTGTAGATGCCACCGCCGAGTTGCATGAAGAGCGCGACGAACGACGCGCCAAAGCCGTACCCGACCATAAGCATCGGGATGTCCGTGGCCGCAACGACCGAGCCGAAGAGCACGTATAGTGTGACGTAGAGGATGCTCACGCCCGCAACGCAGAGAGTAATGTCCAGAACAGCGGAAAATGCGCCTCCGCGGAAGCAAATGAGGAGAGCCTCACCGTACGAACGACGGGCGGCACTTGTGACGCGGATATTACTCTGCGCCGACACCCACATGCTGATGTAGCCTGCGCCAGCCGAGCACACGGCACCAAGAAGGAACGAAAGAGCACCAAGCACGCCGAGCATGTAATTGCCAAGAACCTCCACACCCGCGGCGTGGGTGCTTGTCGTCCGAAGCGCGTAGCTGAAAAAGATCAGCAGCGCGAGGCCCATGGCGATGCGTGAAATGGCCGAGTACTGAATCCGAAGAAAGCCCTCAGCGCCTTCACGGATCGGCGTTGAGACTTCGCGCATCTCAGGAGTACCATCGTCCTTCGCAAGGACCCAGTTGCACAGATAAATCGAGAAAACCACACCGTAGCCGCAAAAGGTGAGCACGAGCACAATCGGGCGGAACGTCGATGTGAGCACGAAGAAGAGCAGCCCCACGACCGAGATCGCGATCGTCGGCGTCTGCAGATCCATCGTCTTGGCGTACGCAGACGCATGGTTGCCCGAGAGCGGCGGCGCCTGGAAGCCGAACTCCATTGCGTCGTTCATCCCGCTAAGAAATGCCAAATACGACGTATCCTTGGGCCGATCTCCCTCCCACAACGGATTTTCCATTCGATCTGAGAGGTTTCCGGCGACACGCCATTGGCCAATGGGCCGCCGACCACGTGGCAGCCGGATGGCATCCGGACACGCTTGAAGTTCGCGGCGGATTGTGGGTGGGGTGCTTGATCTCGGGCGCGACAGCGGCGGCCCGTGCACCCAGGTACACGCAGTCGCCAGGCTGCCGCCAACGCCTGGGGAGCGCCAGCCATCGGCGCACATTCGGGCCGGGCGTGTCCAGTGGCGTCCATTTCGTGCGTGTCTGCATCTTCTAGCGTAATACGCGTGGGACCAAGATCTGGTTACATGGCGTCACGGTCTTGCCAGAACACCCATACACGTGCACAGAGGTACCCAGTACCCATGTCCACGAGCATCACCAGCCAGGGACTTCCTTATCGACGCCGATGCCTCGGTGGCGGTCTAAGCAGCGAGGTACAAGTACTTGACTGCGATCGAAACAGCGACGACATAAACAACAAACGATCGGTTCCATTTACATCTTGTACTCTTCCTTCACAATCTTGGCGATCGTCGAGAGCTGCATGTTGCTCGTGCCTTCGTAGATGGAGCCGATCTTGGAGTCACGGAAGAACTTCTCGACCATGAGGTGCTTGGTGAAACCAACGCCGCCGAGAAGCTCAATACACTTTGACGCCGTGCGCTCAGCGACACGCGACGCGTGGAGTTTGGCCATGGCCGCGTTCTTAACGAAGGGTGCACCCGCATCCTTCATACGCGCAGCGTTGTAGACGAGGAGCCGCGTCGTCTCGATGTCAAGCGCGCACTCGGCATACTGGTGCTGCATGGCCTGGAAGTCGCCGATCGCCGAGCCGAACTGGTGGCGGTCGAAGAGGTACGGCATCGTCTGGTCGTACACGCCCTGCGCAAGACCCAGCATCTGCGACGCAATGCCAATGCGGCCCTCATTGAGCGTGCTGATGGCAATCTTGTAGCCCTTGCCCACCTAGCGCGCAATAAGTCTTCGGCTTCAAAGCTGCGTCGGCGAGTACCTCGCCAAGGATCTGGCTGGAGGGCACCTTGACGCCGTTGAGGAACACGGGGCAGGTGGACGACGCGCGGATACCAAGCTTGTCCTCAGGCTTCCCGATCTCGAGGCCCTCGCTCTCGCGGTCCACGATGAAGCAAGTGATGCCCTTGTAGCCCAGCGACGGGTCCACGTTCGCAAACACGAGGTAGACACCGGCGTATTCGGCGTTGGAAATCCACATCTTCTGGCCCGTGAGCGTGTAGTAACTGCCATCCGCTGACTTTTCGGCGCGGGTCTTGAGCGCGAAGGCGTCCGAGCCTGAGCCAGCCTCAGAGAGGCAGAAGCTACCGATCTACGAGAGGCATTGAGCTGCAAGATAAGGGGTTTGCACCCGTACCATGCTGGAGCAAAGGCGGGGAAGGTACTTCTGTTTCTGCTCGTCCGTTCCGAAGTTCTACACAAAAGGAATGGGTTCCATGGTTCGTACAGAGGTGATGTGCGTACGACAAACACATTGTTGACGACGGTATTTTGCAGGTCGCAAAGAAGACCCACAACAGGATCCACACGCGAGAGCGCCTCGATCGTCAAGCAAACGTTCATGAACGAGGCGCCTGCACCGCCATATTCCTCGGGAATCTCAATACCGAGAAGCTACTCGTCGTACATGAGCTCTTCCACAATTACAGAAAATACCCACCCCATTCTCAAAGAGACCATTGGTGACGGTGTCGTCCATTTCGCCCTCGGCATCCATCTTGGCGGCCACGGGGAGGCACACATCGGCGGCGAACTTGGCGACGGCGTCCTTGAACATCTCCTCTTCCTCCGAGAGATACGTCAGCGGCAGGTGCGACGATGCACTCATGGCACGCCGGGCAACGCCATCGGCGGCTACCTTGCGGGCGGCAGGGGTCAAGGCGCGGGCGAAGCGGGCGGCGAGCATACTGGCTGGTGGCGAATTCCAAAGTGGCAACTTTGGCCACGAACGGTGGGCTTTAGCCGCTTGCGATTGGCTAAAAATACGACTTTTGCTTGAATTAGCGCTTGAAGTTGAGTGGCGCCACCGCCCAGCTGGTGCCGGCGGCCGTCGGCGCCGCGGCCGGCGCGGGCTGTGGAAGCGCGTCGAAGGCCCGAGGAAGGCCTGACCCCTCCTGGTACTCTGTAGGAGGTCGCTCGGCTTGCTTCAGCCGGCGCAAGAGAGCTCAGGGACTACGTGTGGTGTGTGACGAGACGACGGGTCTGTCCCAGGGCGCCCCTTGGAAGCCACCGAGATGGACGGGAGGCCAGAGGAAGGCGTCAGAGGAGGAGCTGGGTGATTTCGAATATGTTGCATACCAGCTGCGAGGCGACGACCGCACAACCTGTGCGCTCACAAAGTGCACTAACGAGACCAACTGGATCCTCGAGGCATGCGAGCGAGGCGCGTGGAGTCGGCATGGCTCTCGTAATGCGGCGTGCATTCGAGTGGAATGCGATACGCTAGCAGCTGGAGCTAAGGGCGGCATGACACTTACCTGGTCGTTAAGGTTAAACGGTCGGGATGCTCCAGCACAGGCGGCCCGTAGGTTTGGCCGACGGGGAATGATGAACGGTAAGACGGGAGACAGGTGCAAACCATTACGACCACCGACAGGTTCACTCAGGCAACCAACAAACCTTGCGGTTGGCAGGGCTACTTGGGAAGCCTACACATTGAGCTCACCCCACGCGGCTCTGCACGGGCCATCGACTCTCGCGCCGCGTTCCGATCGGTGCCGGCCATGGAGCTGCAACCGAAAACAAACGACTTCTAGGACCATTTGGAACCAAGCATTACGATTTATTCGATCGAGCCATTGAGTTGCAGCAGCTTCTTGTAGAGCAGTGCTAGGAAGGCTACGATGAGCGCGGTGGCAATGCCCTGGAGCACGTTGTCCACGACATCGCTCGACGGTGCCCGAGCCGGTGCGGGCGCGGGGATTGTGACGGCAGGAGCGACGGGTTGCACTGGCGCAGCTGCAGCCACGGAGGCAGGCACCGGAGCAGCCTCGGACTGAGGCGATTCGTCTGCATCGCTCGATGTCGCCATAGGCTTCTCCGTCGGCGTCGCTTCCTCTTCCGAGCTCGTTTCCTCGGACGGCGTCGAGGGCGTGGCACCTTCCATGTTGTGGATGTGGAGCTGGGCGATCTGCGACGCATATTTGGACTCGACGGGCTTGTCGCGTTTGGTTTCTTCGGGGATGAGATCCTTGATACTACCGCACTGGGGGCATGACCACACAACCGACTTGGCAACAATGAGGACGCGGGAGACTTGGGTGTCATACCTCCTTGGCAAGCTTCTTGCGCTCCTCCGCGGTAAAGTCCAATGCACCGATCGCACCTTCTCCTTTCGTGGGCATGAAGCTGATAAGCGCCTCCAAGATGAGGCGCACTAACATGCATGCGGTGAGTAAGCTCCTCTGATCGAGGATTTCGAACCGCCCCACGCCGGCTGCCAGTGCTCAGGATGGTACGCCGAGATACTGAGGCAAATCTTCTTCTTCACCTCGAAGCGTCCGTTGGGCTACGCATGCATTGAATGGAGCCACCGTGATTGAGAGATACTAAGACGTACCGTGAGCAGGATAATGTTAGGGGGCTTGAACGGGTACTCGGAAGGGAGTAAGATTCGGCCATGGAAGATTCCACCCTCGAACTCCGTGTCGCGAGGTCCGCGGATAGTAAAGTGCCAGTCGAACATATTGCTCTTCGCATATCGTGTACGATGAGCATCATTTGCGCTGCATCAACGTACCTCAAGCGGTGCGGCGTAGTATTGGTCGCTTGGGTCGGTCATCATCTCGCGCACATCCTATTGCCTGGCGTCAGCCACAGCGTTCCACAGCCCAAGAAGCCAGCGCAAAGTACACGATGGCCTCGAAGCCGCGTCTCCACGACAGTTTGCCTACCGCGCGGATGCGCTTGATCGCAGTGTTCCCGATCGACGACGCCATGCCCGTCCCTCGGCTAAAGTTCCAATAAGGCTACACTCGACCGGATACGGAGTCAAGCAACCGGACCAATCCGCAAATTGTTGTGCTTCAAGCCGCGCTGGCTACGTGGCCTCAACAAGGCCACCGACTCGAGTCAATGCCGCCGCCCAACGTCTTCGCCGTGGCACCAGCACGGGGGACAGCTTATGTGGAGATGCTGTGGCCGCTGGCGCTAACGCATGGTCTTTGACGCGAGAGTACCCAACGAGATGTGTTCGCTGTGGGTACCTCTGGTGCTCTTGGAACAGGACTTCACAGATTCCTCCCGGACGGACAGACGCGTGACCGCTGTTTCGAGAGGGCATCGGCAAACTCATCGTCATTGTCGATTTGACAGGCATGGCATCACTGGAACGGGGTGTAGAGTGATGGCTACGAGTGCTGTGGAGTTGCGGCAATGCTACTGCACGATCAATGTTAAGATTCTGTGCAGTCCAGGCCGCCGGTAAGATGACGCCGTACCCAAGGCAATCAATCATTTTGTCGTACCGCCTGTGCAACTGGAACTTGCGAGTTCTTCCTAGCGCTAGACCGGTACTGTTATGTCATAATGCACCCCACACCGCATCGAAGCCTGCTTCTATCTCGCTGCCAGTAAGCAGCTAATGGACCAAGTGCCCAGCCAACGCACTCCACAAAGCAATCACTCCTCGACTGTAGATTCGAGTGATTGCCAGAGACGAGTCTCGACGGCTTCCCCAACCTAATTGCCAACTGAAGACTTCATGTGCACTTACGAATGTCGAACGCCACCAAAGCCCGGATTACCGTAGCGCCAAGGCAACTAGACTGATGCATATTCGCCTCGACAGTTGGCTGATCTAAAAGAGACTGGGGCCGTCTACAAACAACTGCCTCTGAGCATAAATTTAGCACCGAGCCACGTATCGAAGCGATGTCGGCCCCAGCCCGTGACGCCAGTGAGCTCCCGATCACGACCAAACGCGAAGTTGTCGCCAAAGGTATTGAGGTGGTGTTGGGCTGCACACTACACCGCACTAGTTCAAACGCGCTACAAGGCGCACGAGCCGTTCCTGATGCGAAACATGGACGACGACTACGACTACATGGTCAAGACGACGGATCCAATATTCGCTGAAGCACTTGAAGCCATCGTCCTTCACAAACCCGAGCAAGTTGCGGCCTACCTCGCGGACTTTATGCTTGGAGAGGTAGACTTGATGAAGTTCAAACGCTCGGTACATGGAGCCGCACAGATTGCCCTGAGTTCCATGCCTTGTAGCAACTGCAGACACAATACTACTTCGATCGCAAAGTCCGCGAAGTCATGTCGCTTGCAATCGATTCCGTCATCCAAGATCGCCCCACGGAGGTCCGGCCTTACCTTGCTGCCTTTTTTCTCAAGCGCGTCAACGTTTACTGATGCATAAACGAAAGAATGCGTTCGTACGTTTGCCCTATCTCTTTGATCCATGCGGAAGCCGATTCCGCCTTCTTGAACCTCCACCACGTACCTTCATCCCGACACGCTGTGGCTAGATCACTCGTCCACGCAACGCGTCGCAGCTCAAAAACGACGGCTTGCCACAACTTGCAACGGGCATAGATCGCTTTGGCTCATCTAGCACGGCCAAGGACATCCCTCGGGACCATGGCATCCGCAGTCCCTCCGGTCACTGGCGGCGGTGCTCGGCTGCGTGCCCGGCCTCGTCGGCGGCTGTCGGTGCTGTTTGACAGCCATCGTATCCGGATGTCCGGATGGCTGGGGTCGGGCTTGGTGGCCATAATTAATTGTCAGCCGGAGTCGAGGAGGAAGCATGCCGCCGAAGAAGGGGAACCAGGAGAGCAAGAAGTCCGTGGAGAAGAAGAAGGACAAGATGATCGAGGACAAGACCTTTGGTCTCAAGAACAAGAACAAGTCCAAAACCGTGCAGAAGTACGTGCAGCAGATGCACCACCAAGTCAAGGGCACGTCCGAGGCCCAGGAGCGCAAGAAGCTCGAAGAGAAGAAGGCAAAGCAGGCAGCCAAGGAAGCCATGGAGAAGCAAATGAAGGATCTCTTCATGGCGGCCATCGTCCAGCCCAAGGTCTTGGCGCTGTGTTCTGTGCCGTGCTTACTGTTGCGTTGCGCTGTAGGTCCCGCTCGGCGTTGATCCCAAGACGATTGTGTGTGAGTTCTTTAAGCAAGCGACCTGTGCCAAGGGCAACCGCTGCAAGTTCTCGCACGACCTCATGGTCGGCAAGAAGGCGCAAAAGATCAACTTGTACGAAGACGACCGCGACACCAAGGAGGCAGGTACACTGACCCAACCGCCCATGAGGTGCTCATGGCCCATCAACAGACAAGATGGATGACTGGGATCAAAAGAAGCTCGAGGATGTCGTCGCTGAGAAGCACGGCGCCAAGACGGCGACGACGACGGACATTGTGTGCAAGTACTTCTTGGACGCCATCGAAAAGTCGCAGTACGGCTGGTTCTGGACGTGCCCCAACGGCGGCAAGAGCTGCAAATACCGCCACGCGCTGCCGCCGGGCTACGTCTTCCAGAGCAAGAAGGATCGCGAGAACAGCAAGAAGAAGGGCGACGAGGTGAGCATCGAGGAGATCATTGAGCAGCAGCGCGCCAAGCTCGGCGCCAATGGCGGAACGCCCGTGACGGAGGAAACGTTTGCCAAATGGAAGGCAGAGAAGGCAAAGCGCAAGATGGCCGAAGACGAGAAGCGCCGCAAGGACGAAGCTAAGAAATCCGGCAACCGCGGCCTCAGCACACTCAGTGGCCGTGCGCTGTTCACATTCGACCCGACGCTCTTCCAGGACGATGACGGCGCCGCGGGTGACGAGTACGAGGTCGAAGACGACGAGGACGAGGAGAAGCGGCCGGCGCCCGACGCCGCTGCATCCCAAATGGACGCCAGCTTGTATATGCAAGACGTAGAAGATAACTTAGACGACCTCGTCGAGCAATAGAGTCGTAGTTTTGGGTGGTAACTCGTCTACACGGCCGCAAGCACGCAGGCCACAATGTCGTCGACGTGTGCAAGGGCGCCGTAGCCTACAAACGTAGTGATGCGCAGCCAGCAGCTCGTCCGCGCACCGGTCTCGCCACAAGCCAGCATCTTGCTCACGGGGCGGATGATGCGGTAGACGTACTCTCCTTCAAGGACGCGCAAATGCTTGTCCGTGCATGGGTGCAGCCACATTTGCGTGTTCATGGCGGGCGCGACCAGCAGCGGTTTGGCGGACGACCACGCTCGGGCGACGCATGTCTATTCGAGTCTCGTTCATCGTGCTATGACCAGAGCTTACGAGGAGGTTGTCGCTGAGACCGTTCGCAAGCTTTGCCATCGAGTTTGCCGAGAGCGGCGCCACGACAAAGACATCAGCCCAGTCGCGGAGCTACATCTGGCGTCATCCGGTGGTCCACACTAGAGACGTGTACCTGGATGTGCAAGATAGGGTCGCCGATCGCATTCCATGACGACCACTCGTCTTCGTCGCGATGGATCGTGATGTTGAGAGCTTCATACGCAGCGAACATTGATGGGTTGTAGCTAGCGGCCTTTTCAAGAAAGAAGGCGGCGGCCTTGGTGAGCACCAATTGCACCTAACACATCCAAAAGATCGCAGACTTAGCGCGGCGCGAAAACCTCTGCATGCTCCGCTAACTTGACAACAATCTCAGGGATCTTGACCGTGGCCACGCTGCCGGAAGCGGCAACAAGCACCCGCGGCCGCTGCTTCTCGGCCAAATGCTCCTCCATGTAGCAGTGCCCGAAGTTCGTAATCGAACTTCGTAGTTGTGTGCGCGGCTTTCATTGGTGGATCTCGTGCAATTTACAAAATTAATATTCCTGAACAAGAATAAACCATACAAAACGTGAGTTTAAGGAAAAGAAAAATTGTGTTTTATTTTCTTACCTTCACAACGCAAAATGTGGAGCACTGGAGGAAAGACAAACGCCGCGGCCCCCAAGCCGATGTCCACCCCGCTCTTCAGCATGTCCTCGGCGCCGGCTGTAAAGCCCGCTGCGACCTCGTCGAGAGACGTTCCCAAAGATGCCGCGCCGGCAAACCCGGCATCTGGAGGACTCAAGGCAGTTCTGAGTCTCGCAAGCAGTATCTCACCTGCAGTCCTTGCAAACGTTTTGCCAGAAATCCATGTGAACCTCACGTGCGTACACGAAGCAACCGGATCCATCGTAGTCCTTGGTGCCAAGGGTCGCCTGTGCTACGTGAACATGCACCACGCGTCGCCGATCCTTCACGACCTGACAACTACGGCTTCAATGGCGACAACGCTGGCAACGGCAACAAGCCTTGCCTTCAACCGGTCCGGTACGCGCGTGCTGGTGGAAGCCTCCGCAGCAGCCACCTCCGCTGGCAGCGATTTGTACACGTTCGAGCTGCCATTTGGTACCCGCAACGTGCCCTCGGCAAGTCCCGGCGAGCGCGTCCTCGTCAAGTTCAAGGACGGAACCAGTCGCGCCGTGACGCTCGTGAAGAAACAGGGCGTTGATACGCTGCAGCGCGCAATGGAAGCTCTTTCGACAGACGAGCGTGCGAACGTCAAAGGCGTGTGTCAAGACATCTTCGACATCGACCTCGTTCGCATCGACTTGCCGCCGAGTGTCCAGAGCCGCCACGCACTCTGGCACCCGCTCAGCGACGTGCATGTAGCTGTGCTCACGACGACCGAGGACGTGCGCCTCATCGACGTCGAGGCGAACGCGGACGACCAGGTCCACACACTCACCTGTGCGCCGACGACATCCGCGGCCGCACACTCGACCGCGCTCGCCTTTGGGCCCGCGACAGGCTGGGAAGTCTTCACCCTTTATGTGCTGCGCTCGACCGGCGACGTGTATGGCCTCAGCCCCTTCGTGCCCTCGGCCAAGTGCGCCGTCGCCACGTCGCTGCTCCAGTTTCTCAAGCAGAAGACGGAGGCGTTGCTGACGCAGGCGCCGTCGCCTGAGGCCGCCATTGTGCTCAAGGCCCAGCGCCACTGGCTGCAGGAGCTCTGGCCCACGGCGGCGCCTCGTCCGGCTGCTGCCAAGCTCCGTGCCCCGGGCTTTGATGACGATGACGACGACGTGCGCCCCGTGGCGCCACTCACGCGAATCTGCGCCACCGCAGGGCTCCGGCCTGACACGTGGCCCGTGCAGCTGCAGGGCCCCTTCCAGCGCCAGGGCGCGTCGTGGGCCCGGCCCGCCGACGCCACTGCGCGCTCCCTTGGCGCGATCCCGTACCCTGCCAAGGACAACAACATCGGCCAGCACCCGGTGCTCGCGGTAGCCTACTCATCCGGCCACGTCGAAGTGGTATGTTCTCTCGGTCGGCTTGGAGCTCATCGGCGTAGCTCGTGCTCGAGAAGGAAGTGCGGCCACTGTGGCGGTCGAGCCGCGTGGCAACGCCGGCCCCCGCAGCGCTCTTCCTCGCCGAGTGCCTCGACCTTGGCACAGACGCCAGCGGAGGCAAGGCCGTCGTCGTCACCAAGGCGCCGCTGCCGTACTTCGCCTACGTCGTCCACTCCACCAGTGCGTCTGCCAGCGTCGACGTCGTCGCTCACGCCTGTTCTAGGTGTCCACGTGCTCCACGCACACTGGATGCGGGAAGCGCTCTCTGGCGCCGTGACGACTGCCGTCCGCCGGGTCTTCTCCGTGTCTCCCGATGCGCTTGCAAAGTCCCACGCAATCGGCGCCGCCGTACTGCACACCGTCGAGCTGGGCCACCTTGTTGTCGCGCAGCTCGTCTCGGGCGCCTTTGAGGTCGTAAACGTGAGTGCGGCCGTGCTGCCGCGTCTCCTGCCGCCGCCCGCGCCGACGACGGCGGCATCGCTCGTGCCGCTCACAGAGCTCGTGGACGTAGCAACGGCCCAGCGGCCGGCTGCGGCAGCGCACGTAGCTGGTGCGACGCCGCTGGCGCACGCTACGATGGCGACGGTTCAGTTTGCGCTCGACCACGTCCGGCAGCTGCACGAGGAGGTGGCGTATCTGCAAGAGCTGCGGCTACTGGCACAGACGCGCCAAAACGTGCACAAAGAGATGGCGGCCAAGCAGACGGCGGCAGTGGCCAAGCTGAGCGCGCACATAGCGACGCTCGAGGCGGCGTCTGGCGGCCTAGCGGAGCGCGTGCGTCAGGTGCAAGCGCGGCAGACGCAGCTGAACGCGCGGGCGGCTGCGGCGCTACAAGCTGTGCGCGACAACCAGCATGTGGTGTCCAAGGCCGAGGTCAAGTTCAAGCAGGAGCTCGTCGAGATGCAGACGACGGTACGCCGGCTGACGCCGCAGGTCGTGCAGATGAACATGGAGGCCGAAAAGCTCCTGCGACGCGCCACGGCGGTGGCCGCGCCGCCGGTTGCCTTCTCGGAAGAGAAGGAGCGCATGTGCCACAATGTACTCACGGCCGAGACGCAGCTCATCGCCGACGCCAAGGCGATCCTCGCGGAGCTCACCGACAAGGTCGCTCGTCTGCAGCTCGCCGTCGCGTGATATATAAAATAAGAACAAGTTTACGTTGCAATCCAACTAAATAGGGCGGCTAGATGGTGTGGCCGCGCGCTGCCTTCAAGGGCAGTGGCGTGCGCGCTTCGAGGGCGGACTCCCGTCGGCCGAGCGGGCCCGCAAACGGCACAGCGATCGGCACGGCCGCTGAGCGCGGGAGTCGCCCGACGTCGACGTCTGCGAGTGCCTCGTACCAAATGTCAAAGTCCATTGCGTCCTTGAGCTTCTTGGCCGTCGCCGGCGTCTCGGGCGGCGCGAGGGCCGCAAGGTTCAGCACCGCGTTGTTGCGGTGCAGGCTCATGTTGACCACTCCCAGTCTGCCATCTTTTTTCGAACCGCCGTGGGACGACGAACGTTTCTATGGTTCGAACGATGCGGTTTACCCGCAGTGCCACCCGCCGTCTTTGCGCCGGCGCCAGAGCCGCCACGGGAGTCAGCCCATCGACGCCCGCTCCAGTGGCCGCGCTGCACCCGCCCCCCGCCACCTCGACGAGCCCACCACCTCCGCCGCGCGGCGTGTCGCGCCGCCCGTTCCCTGCGCGTTCCGCGATCCTCGGCCGACCACTCGTGCCCGCCGGCGCTGCCACGTCACGGCTGCTCCGCGAGTCATCTTCAACGATCCTCCTGACGCATCCCACTGGCGATGTGGCACGCTGGCTCGAACTCGGAACAAGCCGCTGGCAACGGTTTAATCGACTTACGGCTGTGGTGGACTGCCCTGCGCGATGGCCGACACGGCGCCGAAGAGGTGCACCAGTTCGTCTACAGAGTGCGACGGTGGGCGACGGACGGGTGCGGCATGTACCTGGTCGCTGCGCGCGGTACCGCGTCTGAAACATGGTGTGGCAGATGCAGGCGCAGGCGTCGCAGCCGTCGCACACAGGACAAGCCTTGGCGCCGCTGCAGCGGCACTCGACGGTCTCGGGGTGTTCGCGGTACTGCTTTGAGTGCAAGAGACAGCCCACGTGGCCGGCCACGCTACGGAGACTGTGGGGCTGGTACGTTTCGTGGTTGTCGGCGTCGGCGTAGAAGCACGGCAGACACAAGTTGAAGCGCGGGACGCGCACAGGCGACGCCTTCTTGGACAAGATGGTACAACCGAGGCACTGCTTGTAGCTGTTACTGAGCTCGATGCTACGCGATGCTTAGCCCCGCCTCGCCCCGGGACGCTACCGGCACACGGAGCACTGCAGGAGCTCGGGGCTCAGACCATGGTCCACGGTGTGGTGCAAATGCATGTCGGCGTGCCGCGCATGCACGAACCACGAGTCATCGCCCTCACTCTGAAGACGCTGTTCCTCCTGCAGCAGCGCGTACAGCACGTTGCTGAGCGCAGCAAGCCGCCCCGTGATTTGCGCAGCTCGACGTGGCCGCGTCGTCGAGCGGGCGGCTGCCACAAGCTGCCGCGCGGCTTCGATCAGATACAGACGCGGGTCGAACACGAAAGGCTGCACGCGAGGGCCCGGACCCGGAAGTGGCCGCTGTGCGCGCTGAAACGAATACTAGCCTCGCGCGTGAGTAGCGTGGGGATACATACAACGCACCGTGGCGGAGTCGGCGATACCCGCGACCGAGACGCCCTGGAAGACCCACTCCCACGACAGAAACATGGAAAAGCCGCGCCCGGCCGTCTCCGACTCGTCGACACTGCGCCACATGTGCAAGCGGCCGCGGTTAATGTGAAGGAACTCGCCAGGCTGCAGGCGCACGCGGTGCGAGACGTAGCCAAACTTCCTACGGCGCCCATGAATTGAACCATCGGGACAATGGGGTCCACTTGAGGTTGTCGAGGTACTTGGCGAGAATGTCGCCGCGTTGGTGCGGCTGGTGGCCCATGCGCTTGAGGAAGTCCACGACGCGGTCGTACGCGACGGCCGGGTACTGATCAAACACGATGAAGTCGAGTTCGCCATGGATCACTTGGTACACCATGTCAGTCGAACCGTTAGCCGCGCTCAGGAGCTCCGAGCGATTGCCAGCAAAGCTGCAGTGCAGCCGAGGAGTAAAGCGCTCGTTGCGGTAAGGCTTGGGCACGTACTGGAGGCAGCAATCTTTGCCGCCTGGCAAGACGCCCTGCCAGCCAAACTGCCGCACCAGGTC
Source organism: Achlya hypogyna (assembly GCA_002081595.1). NCBI lineage: Eukaryota > Oomycota > Saprolegniomycetes > Saprolegniales > Achlyaceae > Achlya > Achlya hypogyna. The sequence continues at coordinate 28,974 of JNBR01000582.1, forward strand.
CATGTACATCTAGGGAGCGATGAGAGATCAACGAGGAGAACAGCGCACCTCCCCGCAGTGCAGCTCAAGGTTGAGATCGTTGAGCGCCAGCACCTCGTGCACAGCGATGGACCACGCCTTGTTGTTAACGTCGACAACGCTGACGACTGAGGCGGCGCCGCGCTGCGTGGCGAAGATGTACTTGCGGAACTCGGCCATCGACAGCGCGATTTCCCCGGCGTAGTAGAGGTTGGAGATGGTGCCATTGACGGGCATTTCGTTGGGCTTGTACATTTTGAAGTGGCTAAAGGACCAGTGCAGGTTGCTGGGGCAGCTAAGGCGGCGCATGAGGTGAGAGCTGCAGGAAACATGTGCACCTGTCGAGGAAGTTGGTCACGGTCCACAAATCAATATTGAAGCCCGCGATGAGCCCCTTGATGACTGTGAGCGATGAGGTTTCCTCAAGACACCTACAACACCATGTAAGAACCCATGGCTTGTGGGGACCCTCGCACCGAAGGAGGCAGTCCGTTTCGGCGTCGTTGAGGCACGCTTGAGACATCCCGCTGTAGATAGTCGTCAGATCGACGCGGTACACATGGTCGTCATCGCTGGGAAGACTGCGGCGGAAACGGTCGAGGGAAGGAACGTAAGACGCTTGCTTCCAGAGTTGAAGCGGATTGTTCGGGACTGGAGTAGGTTCGTGGGCGGTCTCGCTGGCGTGTATGGGTGACGAGTGCGACGCGGTACTCACTCGAGGCTGAAAGCCAACGCTGAGGGGCGGAAGGGCGCCGTGCTCCGTCTTTTGGCGCTTGCCGGGAAAAATGCGCGCGGACGACTCGCCAAATGACTTCGGGGCCATGGACGTCGACGACTGCAAGGCCAGGGGCGCGATGAGTGTCGGTGGGGGCGTCGACGAGGTACGCGGCAGAGGGAGAGGATCTGCCACAGTACCAACCACCTCGCGACGCTGAGCCTCCATGTCCATTAGGATCACGGACGGCGCGACAAGAGTAGTTTGGCGCACGTCCACATAGGTCCCATTGCTGTGGAAGGCTTTGAAGCACGAGGGCTGGCAGCAGAAGCGCATGCTCGCGACGTCCTCTGGGCTCAGCGCCACCCCAAGCCCGCCCACGGCCGGGACCCGCTTCTCCTTGTGGCAGAAGACGCACCTCGCAATGCTCATCGCGTCGTCGGCTGCAAACAAGCGATTGCTCACCGGTTGCGGGCACCCGTATCCGGACGGTCACCCCAGTCGAAAAGATGTCGCGCGGCAGTGGACCCTTGCGGGCGGCTACTTGCCAGCGCAGCGGACGCAGCGCCTGCTCTGGGGCCCCGCCGATCTTGGAGCGTGGAGTCAGCCAAAGTTGGTCGGCGTCGTAGGCGCGAACGCCGCATGACAAGGCCGCGTCGACCCAACGATCCACCACCATGTGCTCCTGGCGTCCCAACTGGCGCTTCAACCTGCATGCGCCACATTTCAATACGTGAGCCCAAGCCAGCTGCACCCTACGCGGCCTCCATTCCTATGCCTGCCCAATGCTCGAGGCGACGTTGGATGCCCCATTGTGCCCATTGACGCTTTTATGGACAGGTCAGTGTTTAGCTTCGACGATGAATCGCGGGCACTCGTTTCTGTGCCAGCCCATCCATCGTGAGCATCGACGCACCTGCTCGGTCCGGCCTCGCCACCACCAATTCGGCGTGACGGTTGATGTCATGCATCTCGGCGTCGGCTGCTCGTCGTTGAAGTAGCCATTGCCGCTCCACTGTCCAAGCTTCGAGTGCTGCCGTCGAAGCTCCGCTGCCAAGCGCAACGCCGGGCGACGGAGCCTGCAGGCACCACCCGCCGACGTGTTTGCATCGCTTGCTGTCGTCTGCCTTCGCCACGCGGCGGCCGCGCCCGGCCTTTTCTCGCGCCGGCTGGTCGGCCGTGACACACGCAAGCCGACATAATGTGGGGGTAGCCGGCCAAGTACTTTATTTTAATTCGTGTCGTTATCTTATACAATGTATTGTCGATAAAAATCGATATTTTAAATATGTCTCCAGGCATCAAAATGTATTGCGCTTTGGCCGTGACACACTTTCGTTGTTGTCGTCAACAAGGAAGGCCGGCGCTTGCGACTCCGCTCTCGCCGTGGCCTCGCTGCTCTACTTCTCGCTGCCTATGGCACCGATCCTCGTGGCTCCACACGCAACGCTCAAGGGCGTTGCCTGTACCCAGCGCAAGACAGGCAAGAGTGCGTGGCGCCCGCCGCCGCCAGTGGCGGCCACGTACGCCTACAGCGGCATCGTTGAGCATCCAACGAGCGATTCGACCTTGCCACTGCAGTGCGTCGTGCCCCTCGTGCTTGCGCTGCTGCTCTGGAGCGGCTGCCACTGCTTCTATGATGCAGCCGACTTGATTCATGTCTCTGTCCTGGCGGCAAGTCTCGCCGGGCTTGCCGCCATCAAGGTGAACACGAGCGCTCTGCCCTCGAAACAGGCCCTCGACATGCGCGAAATCGTTGTTGTGAACAACCCTGACGTTGCACAGCCTACATCCCTCCCTTTAATCGACTCGGAAGACGAGACAGACGCGTTTGGACGTCGAACGTATTCGACACAGTCGACGATCGACTCGGACGCCGACGACGATGATTGCTTTCGCTACTCCGTGGCGTCGACCGTAGCTGTTGAAGACGACGAAGAGGCCGACCTCTCGTACCTGGATCTGCACATCACTGGTGATTTGGACACTCTGCCGCCGGTGGACCTTGAGGCTAGTCTTCCACCAGTAGCTGAGGAGGCCGAGCTGGTCACCCCCGCTCCCAAGACTGCCAAACGCAAGCTTCCACCTGCGACCCGCGCGTCCAAGTTTCGTGCCGTCGTGCTGACCCCGCCGCCACGCCCGGCTCGCAAGCTCCAGTCGCCCGCACTTCAACGCATGCTCGACGAAGTCAACGCCATGCAAGAAGAGAGTGAGCGGCTCATGGCCAACATGGCGGCGTTGGGCGTCCACGGGCCGTGCACAATGAACGAGCGCCTGCGTCGCTGGTCCGTCACGACTGCACGCCCCACGCCGCCCCTGTAACCACCTCTTAACTTTAAAAATACCATGTACAGCTACGATCTCGTTACTGGTTGGGGTTGTTGAGGAATGCCATGAAGCCGGTGTAGGCGCGCTCGAGGTCGAAGCTCATTTGGCGGATCTGGTCGTCGTCAAGCTCGTCCGACGCCCGCATAGCGTTGAGCACCCGCAGCCACTGCTCGAGCTTGAGGCGCCCCTCGAATGTCGGCGGCAAGCCGTGCACCTTGGTGAGACTCGCCATGCACTCACTGAGGAGCGGCTGGATCTCGTCCACGGCGCGGACGTTGAGTTTGAGGTAGTCGGAGAGCGTGATGCAGTGTTGCACCTATTGAACATTCGTCTCGAGAAGCCTCGCTCGTGGAGTCTCACCGTCTGGGCCACGTTGACAGTATCGGAACTCGAGCTCGTTGTATTGTGCACAACGGTCGCCGGCACACCAAGACGTACAAGCCGCTCGATAGCGCGCGGGCAGTCAAGGCGGTAATGCGTCAAGAATGAGTCGATCGAGACCAGGTGGCCTGCGTTCCGCAGCGCCGTTTCGGTTGTCTTGTATTGTGAAATGAGCTTTGTGCACGCTTCCGTGTACTAAGATATGCGGTAAGTCCCAATCGGTCACCGTGGCACACACCTCATCTGGGGAAATAGCATCGCGGACGTAGGCCGTTTCGAGATGTTCCGTGGTCTGATGCAATGCACAATGCCCGGCTGAGACGAAGGAATCAATACCTTGATGATCGCGTAGAGGTCTGATAGGTCCTCGTACATGCGTCGCTCCTTGGCCGTATCCCATAGCTTTACCTCGCCTGCCTTCGTCGGTGCCTACGCCACATAAGCAGGCGCACCGGTTCCTACCACATACCGGGGGCGCGGGTGAAGGAGCCGTCGTCGATGCTTGAATGTGGATGCTCGCCGACGTGTACACGTAGGCCGGTGGCGGGACGTTCGAGTAGGCTGGCGGTGGGTTCATTTTCTTTTGCCACTTAGACTTGCCTGCCTGCAGGATCTAAGCCTCAGTATAATACTCATTTTCATCACAATCCATACATTATATAACTAAATGTTATTTTTCTTTTTAAATGGAGCGGCGGCTGCGCCAGACACAGTTATAACACTTGAAAATGATGATCACATACATTCCTGTGCTAGTCGAGGAGCGCTCACCGCTTCATTCCTCCTCGAAAGCAACGACGCAACGTACGACCGACGCGCGGCACCCCTTGCATCCAACGCGATCTCGACTACGACTAGCTGACCAGTCTTACAAATCTCGATCACCTATAAAGAACTCATCTGCATTCGTTAAACTCAATGGCATTTGTACGTGTTGTTGAACTGGGTTTAGTGAGATTCCGGCATTTGCACGCGTGCTTGCGGCGGTCTCACGGACTTGGCGATGGCTGTGAAAACGGAATCACGATGACGTGCATCGAAATGACTTGTTTTGGAGCCAATTTCAACACGAGTTTCCTACTGTTTAGGTAGGGTTAGGGGCCTCCGAGTTAAAGATAGTCCTTTCCAGCTAAATATACGACGTTGCCCTTCTCGACAGCGCACAATCGAAAGCGAAGCGGATGGAAAGTATGACGCAGACTTTTTGGCGCCGAAAGCGCATCCTCACACAAGAAGTACTTCAAGCTATCGGCAAGGTACGCTGCTCCACGGACTGGAATCACGCCGGATCCAGACGAGCGCGACCGACGATGATGTTTACACGATGGAGTTGAACAAGTTTCGCGACTTCGTCAGCCATGTCCGTGCATATCTGGGTGAACTGGAGAAGTACCGGGCAGGCCTGCGCAACTTTGCTGGCAGTTGTTCGTCCCTTGCGACAGCGACTGCTGGTATGACGACGCCAAGCCATGCAAACTCAATGCCATCGGCGCCAGAAGTATTCGCCATCGCCCTGCGCAAGGTCGACCCAGCGCACACTGGGAGAAATCAATATCACTCTGTGGTGCGTACTTTTCATCACTTCTCAAGCGCTAGATGCAACGATGAGATTCAGGACGATATGATTGCTTGCGCCATAAGATCCGTGGGCGTCAAACTCTCAGATCTGGAGCTTTACAACGTAGGTGTGCTGAGGCAAATGGAGATAAAGAGACTACTTGGCTAGAAAGATATCAAGGCGCGAGCAGACGCCAAGCTCGAGTTTGACAGCTATCAGCGCGATCCTGTCAAACAGCGGGTCGCGCAGGCCCAGTTGGATGCGTGTACGCTCAAAATGTTCCGCGTCTTCGCCAAATACGAGGCTGCACACGACACATTTTTGAACGACGAGCTTGCGAAGGTAGGAAGCCATCGATTGTGTTCGAATCTAACCCTGCGCAGGTGAGGCAGGCCTTAAGTCAACTTTTCGGAGACGCCATGGAAGCCATGAGCGAGCCACTCCCAAAAGCAAATGACAGCATTGCCGCCCACGAGGCTAAGGTGGGCGATCGCTGAAAACGCACGCCAAAGACTCGAGTAGATATTTGCTGTTTTGCAAGCAAGATGTAACCTTACAGCGATGCCCGAGCCCGAGCCTCCTGAGCCGTTCGTCGAGCCTGCTGTTCACGTGGATTGCAATCCACGCAAACCGAGTCTACCTTCGCTCCCTGCGTGCCACGCCATTGTAACGAAGTACGCCATGCACCGGCTGTCGCTAGGTGCTTCCACACGCCCCTCTGTGGTCCACCGCGCGCCGTCGGTGCTCCTTGCAACAACTCCGTTGGACGATAGCGAAGGTTGGCATACTCTTTTTCTCATTTTGAATCTGACGTGCGATAAGATCTGGCCGTTGAGAATGGCATCAACAACCAAGACGACGACAGCAACTTGACTGCCGTCGATCTTTTGGAGCCATAAAAAGTCCCCGCACCAGTACAGCTCTACCCATCCCTTTCGGTGGCTGCGCGCCTCGGCAACGCTGTTGTCACGGCAAGAACTTTCGTCCATGGAAATTATTGCTACATGTAAACAAGAATGTCCATTTCCATCCCAACATCCAGCGGCGTTGGACCCGAAGTGCTGGCCAACGCCGCCATCTCCGCCCTCCAGATCCTCTCGCCCGCCACCTGGGCGGGCGTCGTTGCACCGAAGTAGCCCCAACGTCATGAGTGCAAGCTGCAAGATCGAATGCGTTTCCAGAGGTGCGCTCACGCCTGCCTGTACGGAGTCGCCCGTATGCATTGTGCAGAGGTATCGAATGTGACAGGTTTGCACTTTCCATTAATTTTCCCGCGCGTTCATTGGACCAGCTGTGGCAAACCGTTTCTTTGGCTGTGGGATCTTTGAAAGGCACGATCTTCAACCTCCACTCAGAATGCAGCACGCCAAAGTCGATATCGGATTTGAGAGGTTCCGCGAGCCTGGTTGAAGAGTGCCACAATTGGATTTGCAAGCTGCCATGCGCGTCCAGGAAGAGACCACCGCGCTGCTGCCCAAGGCTCCGTCGCTTGCGTCGAGCCCGAACTTTCGTGTCGTGCTCCGCGATGAAGTCCGCCATGTGTACCAGTTGGCGTCGCCCGTGGTCATGACGTATGTGCTGGAACTCACGCCTGGCTTGATCAGTTTGGTGCTGGTCGGGCAGATGGCCGCGGACGACACCAAGAAGTACGTTGATGCCGCGGCGCTCAGTGTCATGTACTTGAACCTTACGGCGCTCTCGGTGGGCATTGGCCTTGCAACGGCCATGGACACGCTCTGCGCGCAGGCCTACGGTGCTGGCAACATCAAGCACATCGGTCTGTACTTGCAGACGGGTGCTGTCGTGCTTGCGACGGCCTTCCTTCCCGTCTTCCTCGCCAACTTCTTCAGCGCCGATATCCTCATTTTCCTGCAACAGCCTGAGGACGTGGCCGTGCTCGCTGGTAACTTCTCGCGTGTCATGGCTCTCGGCTTGCCGTTCCTCTATGCATATGAACTTCTCAAGAAGGTGCTTCAGTGCCAAAACGTAACGTGGCCCATGCTATACAGTGCCTTCATCTGCAACGGCGTCAACCTCGCCGCGGGCTACATCCTCGTCAACCACACCAACTGCGGCTACATGGGCGCGGCCATCTCGCGCACGCTTGGCAACATGGCGCTGCCGCTCTCGCTCATCCCGTACTTCTCGCAGTCCAAGAACCTTGCCTTCTGGCCCGGGTTGCAGCTCGAGTCGGCGTGCCGCGGGATCCCCGAGTTTATCTACTTTGGCCTTGCCGGCATGCTCATGATGATCTTTGAGTGGTGGAGCTTCGAAATCATTGCGCTTCTCTCGGGTCTGCTTCCGAACGCGATGGTTGCCATCGGTGCCAACGCCGTCCTCGTCAACATTACGGCCACCGTCAACATGTTCTACCTCGGTATCGCCGTTGCTGGCAACATCCGCGTCGGCAACGCGCTCGGCGCCAACCAGCCCAAGCGCGCGCAAGTGTCGGCGCTTACTGCCACCGCTCTTGGTGGTGCCGTGTCGATCATCACGGGCATCTGCGTGTACGCCTTCCGCTTCGTTTACCCGCGCTTCTTCACGCAGGACGAGGCCATGCTCGCCCTTGCGGCGCAGGTGGCCGTCGTCGTCGCTGGCTTCCAGCTCGTGAACGCCCTCAACTCGGCCGTGCAGGGTGCCCTTCGCGGCTGCGGCCTCCAGAACTACGGCGCTATCATCAACTTTGTCGCCTACATCTGCTTTGGCCTGCCCATGGGCTACCTCTTCGAATTCCATTACGAGATGGGCCTTCCGGGTCTCTGGGTCGGCATGACGCTCGGCTACACGGCGGCCATGGCGGCGGGCACGCTAATTCTCTACAAGTCCAACTGGCAAACTCTCGCCGACAAGGCCCAGGAGCGGGCCTTTAGCTAAGACTGGAGTACATTATGACAGCAATAATATGACCTCTATCTACTTCTCCATGCAGGCCTTGGCCCGACTGTCCGCTGCGGGGGCGACCGCGATGGCCCGTGGAGGCCACAGATCTTGCGTGTGTGTTTTTATGCGGTAGGTTGAACACGAACCCATTAGTACGCTCGATCGTTGACATTACGGCCATAGACAGACAATGTCGATGGTTGTCGCTGGCCATAGGAGCCACCCGTCCTGCCCGACGTGGGTGCAAGGGGTCGCGTCGCAGTCCGCGGCGTCCACACGCCAGTCGTTGTGGGGGCTTTCGCTACGGTGTCAAGCGCGCGCAAGGTGTGAATGCGCAGCCAGCGACATGGCCATAAGTTCGGCTTGTTGAGGTGTTGGAGTGGGCGACTTCCCAGGTGTCGCGACATGGGACTTTCTGGAGATTGCTCTTCGTGATTGCGATCAGTTCCTGGCAGCCCCAGCCACAGATTGGAGTGTAGAGCAAGCGCCACAGTTGCACATGCCTGTTCTTTCCGATTACGCAGTCTTCTGCTCTACCGCCCCTGAGGCGGTGAACCGGCGCTCACCGTCGGGGTCCTGCACAAACACGTCAACTTTGTGGTGGGCGGCGTAGGCCGACACGAAGGCGACGCAGTCGGGGCACATGGCGCGGTCGACAACTAGCCGCAAGTGCTCCCAGTACTCACTCGAAGCCGCGGCGTCGAGGAGCTTGTGGTGAATGTCAACGAGCTTTTGCTTCTCAGCGTGGCACCAGCCAAACATGAAACTGCGGCTGTTGAGCACGCTGTCGTTTTCGACCACGTACGTATGGTTGATGTCCGTCGCCAGATGCGCCGCGCGCATCGAAAGCGAGAGCTGCGGAAGGAAGCCCTCAGGAGAGCCACATACGCCAAAACCACTAATGGTTGAGCCTTCCAGCAGACTTGGTAGCAGTGGCAAGGCGGTGGACTGGGAAGTTGATGTGGCCCGCGGCACGGCGTGGCACTTGGTTGCGCGCTTGGACGTTGGGAACTGGACCTGCTCCGCCTGGAGATACGCGAGGTACGCTTCAAAGTGGGCGATCTGCGGTCGCCGCGGCAGCGTCAGGTACGTAGCTGCAACTTCCTCACCAAGGAACGACGCGAATGTGTAGTACGTCGGCGCTGCCATGGGTCCCGCAGTATCAAGTTTGAGAGAAAATACTTCGTGAAACATGATTGGTCAGCGCTGAAAGGCAATGTCGACACCATTTTCTGGCGAAGGAGACAAAGGATCATGCCTTGGGAAGGTCCTCCAGAACTACAAGGCTGTGGAGCAGCTTGCTTTTCCCATCTGAAGATGAATAAGCTTGGGCACGGTCACGGTTGGCACCTCATCGCCGAGTTCTACGTGAATGGATTCGAGGAATTGAAGCGCTTACGGAAAAATAACCATGAATCGTCAGTATAGTACTAGAGGTAGAGATTTTATTGCACTAGAGATCCAATGTATCGATGCGGTGACGACAACGTTAGAGATAAAACACAGAACCCTTCAAAACGGAACAGCACTCCGCAGCCACAAGGCTGGCAGAGAATTCTCCACAAGTGACCCAGAAAAGGGCTGTTGGCTTGGGGGCACCACCGCAGCAAATGATCTGGCCCTGACCGTCGGTGCGGTTCGTTGGTCGGCAGTGCTCTACAGGTACAACGGGTTCAGTTGCATTCAATTTTGCAGCGACAGCATGTTGTGCAGCTGGGCTGAGTCAGTGCCGCCAAGCAGCAGTGACAGCGGCACCACCGTCCGACCCCGGCTATCATATGCAGCCAATGCACTCCTGGTTCGCGTGGTGATGGTGTCGATAGCTGGAAGTTCCGACGCTTGTTAATCGCTACTGAGCGAGACATAGTTTTCGGCGCCACTGGTGCCGCAGGGGCAACGGTTGGTGAGAGTGTAAATCGGGGGGCGCCTTGGAAAGATATGCATGAGGAAATTATTGCCGATGCCCCTGTTGCTTTTGGCCCTCTTCGAATTGCCTTGAATCGGCTTGTTCTTTACGAATCCCAGCGTTGGAGCAGACCATTGTTAATGCTGAGGAGGGGCTCTTTTTTCCCGATTTTGGGGACACGGGGCAGGATTGATTCCTCACTTGGGCGGTGGCTCGTGAGTGATAGTCCTTTTTGAGTGTAGGTTCGCATTTAACAAATGACAAAGTGTTTTACTTCAAAAATAGGTCATTCTGAAAATGGCACCAAAACGTAAAGCCGGACGTACAGTGGCCACGGTACCGATCGCCAAGAAAGCGCGGGGCAACGTTGAAGCCCGCAAAGCCAAAGCAAAAACCATAAAAGAGCGTATCTTGTACCTCGTATCTGTCGCGACAGAATTGCTCGGCGCCCCAACTATCAAGAAGCTGCTTATTACAGAGTTTGGACTAACCGAGTCCAAAGTGTTTGGATCGAACGTCAACAAGGCGTTGAAGGAGCTTAGTGAAGCCGAGCGCAGTGACTTCGGGAAGATCCGCGGCAGCTACCACGGCGGACCAACATCACCGGCTTTCCTCGCCCACGAGGCCGAGCGCCGTGTCATCGACGACATTGCTCGGCATCACGAAGAAGGGTGTGTCAAGTGCTGCTTTTGCGAACACTGGTGCTCGGAAGACTGCTTTCTTGATGAAGATTCGGTCGCACGCGGCGGCAAGTACCAGTGCTCCAATTGCGATAAGATATTTTGGACTTGGATTTCCGACGGCTATGTCATGGGCCATCCAGTCGAGTACCGCTACGGCGACGGCCTGGAAGATTACGCAGACTTAAGCGACTAGATATTGCATAGATTTCATTTCGCGTGTTCCAGAGCAATCCAAACAACCAAATAACTCTACAATTTATGTCTCTTTTGTCATGCTTCTGGAGGAAAACTAGTGCAGAACGCCCGTGTCTCTCACTCGTTCGCGAGTTAACGATGGGTTCCTTTACGTATGTACGTACAACTCAAAGCCACGCATTCAATTCTTGCAAAGGAAGGCATAGGAATATGATCACACTTGGTTTCATACCGCGAATAACGAGTCTTATCGCGACCGACATGTCATACGCGACGAAAAAATTGGCTTTGGAGTTTCGCCCATGTCGCTTCAGTTGCTAAAATTTTACAGCGTTTTACCTGTTTAAACGGTGGAAACCCGTAACATGATTGCCGTTTAACCGCAATAGAGACAAAGGGCTGTGTAACTACCAGTCGGTTAAAGTCGAAGAGGCGCGTCAAAATGAAACTGTCGGTTTTGTTAGTGGCGCGCCTTTCCCAGCACGTGGGCGTCGGAATGTTCACGGAAGATCGGGTTGTCGCCCAGCGGTCCCATTCCCCATTGTACCCAAGCCGAACGATGTCCTCGAAGCGAATCCTGCCGCCGGCCAATGCAAAGCGCGTGCCCAAGTTTCTGCGGCAGCTCTACCGCATATTGACAGACGAAGATGCATCGATCATCACATGGGCCCCGGATGGCGCGTCCATCAAGCTCTACAACATCCGCCGACTTGAAGCTGAAGTCCTACCCAAGTATTTCAAACACAACAAGCTCGCCAGCTTCCAGCGGCAGCTAAACTACTTTGGCTTTCGCAAGTGGACCAAGACGCAGTCGTCTGTCTGTACTTTTAGCCACCCGCAGTTCACCCGCGAAGCAGTGACGCCGTCAATGCCTATGTTCAGGGAAATAATGCCCGAGGACTGGACGTCGAGTATGGTGGACCCGCTAAGTGACGCCGAAAGTAACCAAACAGAAAACGACACGGTGCTCAGCACGACGGACTGGAACATTTGCCTCGAGCTGCTTGCATCGCCGACGATTCCCAACTGGATTCACCCGGACGAGCTAAACAATCTCCTGGAGAAAGAGCACAAGGAGCTATTGTGGAACGACGATGCCATGACACCATTGCATTGAGCTTTGCTACGTATTTATTACTCATAAACCATAAACTTAAACGTCAACGCCTCCTATATTGGTCATTGCATGTCCAGTGTGGATTGATTGATATCACCGTCAGGTCAGGACCACTCGATTGCGGCATTCTGATAGTTCGCATTTACGATTCAGCCTGTAAAGCAGCCTACGAAACTCATGTGGGGCCACGAAGCATGGTTGAAGACACCAGACCAGGTTGGGCGGGGCCTGATGCCCACTTGATTCGACTACGCTCATCCGTCACGCAGTTGATGAACACAAGCTGTGGCCATTTCTATATCTCAGTAGTTCCACGATTCAGCTCTCCTCAAAGCGACTCGCTGCTGCAATTGTCAGAGTTGGTAGGAAGCCGATCTTTCTGACGCCAGCATCTCACCATACTCCCAATCCTCCTCCCAGAGGCTGCAAGCGTTCCAGCAGCCATGCCATCAGCGAACCACAACACCAACAAACCAAGTCACTAGTGAGGGCTCTTGGCGCACGGGAATGAACTTGGTTTGTCGAGTATGCACCAAGCTGCGTGTTGAGGCATCAGTCCACTGGGACGTTGAAGTTGAGCAGTCCAAGCGGCGTGAGGGATACTAGCTGAGAAATGGCTTCCTCCTCTCCATCTGCCATCTCGGTCTCGCCAATTCACCCCATGCTGTTCGTTCAATCGCGAGCCCTTCATCTCTCGGCGCTCGCACTCGCATGCGCCGCAACTGCTCGCGTCGTTGCCCGTGGAAGCTCCCCAAGGCTGGTTCGACGCAACTTGATGATACAATTGAAAAAACCAAATCCGCATACAAAGTGTTCAGAATCGACTTAATATCAATTTAATATTTCGCGCCTCCGGATAAAACGGATTCTGATTGGCTCCTGGCGTGGCCTGTCTGAATCGAAGCCCAGTTATCCGGCGCCACCGTGACAAACTGAATTTCCTCGCAGCCATCGTCTTATTGCGCCCGTCGATGCTCTCGATGCTCAAGGCCGGCCTCTTTGCGAAGAAGCCGTCAGTGATCCCGATCATGGAGGACGACAGTGAGCCATCGCCGCTACCCATCTACATGGACATGCAGACGGCGCGCCACATTGGTGGGCAGCGGGCGGCGCCCGCCGGCGAGCCGGATGCCCTCGACAACTTTTTCGACACGCTGCAACTGCAAACGATGCAAGCACGTCGCCGGCTGCCCAAAGAAATGCGACTCGTCTTCGAGGCTGAGCAGGAAATTCTTCGGAGCCCCGCTGCACAACAGCAATCGGGCGTCGTGGTGCAGCCCGAGAATCTATGGCAGACGTACGACACCGTGTCGCGGATACATTTTGAACGCGATGGTGGCGCCATTCGTAGCAACGAGGGCGACCCCATCAAGCTCGTATCCAAGGCGTGCTTTGGTCTGTACGCTAACGTTCTTGCTGTGGGCTTCCTCTTTGGCGCCGTGCCATCGTTGTATCTTCCTCCTTCCACCAAGTGGGGTGACGACTACTCGCAGTTGCCAGTGACCAGCCTCATGACGCCCCTGCACCCGCTCTTCAATGCCTCCGTGGGCTTTACTCTTTTCCCGGCATCCTTGCGCCTGTTCCTCGCCTTTTTCTCCGACTCCTACCCCTTCCTGGGCTACCGGCGCAAGTCGTACATGGTAGGCGGTTGGGTCGTCGCAGCCCTTGGCCTGCTGTGCACAGGGCTTCTTGCGCTCTCGTCCGACGATTCAAGTCTGTTGCCGTCGCTACTCGTCGCCACGATCGGCGTCACTGTCGCTGACGTCGCCGGCGACGCCCGTATGGTCGAGTTTGCCCAGCGCGAGCGTCTTAGCCGGCGGGGCAACCTTCAGGCACTGTACGTCGGCATCAAGTTTGCGTTCACAGCGGCGGGGCAGCTCTACATCGCGCTTTTCCGCTACGGCCAGGCATCGGCGTGGACACAGAACAGTGCGGCGTACTCGGCGCTTGTCTTCACCCTCGCGCTCGTCGCGCTCATGCCGGTCCCGTTCATTTGGACGCGTCTCGTCGAGGAGAAGGCCCCGCCAGTTGTCTCGCTGCGCGACCGCTGCAACGCACTCTTTGGCCTGCTCAAGAAGAAGTCGATCTCCCAAATCCTCGTGTTCCAGCTGGTCTACTCGTTCCTGAGCCACCTGGGCTCCGGCAGCGGATCTTTCTGGAAGCGCCACCATGTCGACTTGGCGCTCGAAACGCAGTTTCTGCTCCAAAACACGTCTGCAATGGCCGACGCCGGCGCATTCGCCAAGTCGCTCGCCTTCACACAGGGCCTCATGGTGTCCGGCGGCCTGCTATGCTTTGCGTTACCCATGTTGCTCTGCCGCTCGCCGCTCGCGACCTGGAACTGGCGGGTCACGTTCTTTGGGTGTACGATGCTCATCTGCGTACTGGGCGCAGCCCAGGCGTCGTTCGTCGCGTTCGACACAAGCCGTGGCCCGCTCGTGTGGTATCTGCTGCCACTGCTGGTGCAGTTCCCCATGGGCATCCGCTTCATTTTGAGCTTGTTCCCGATCGTCGAGGTGGCTGAGCCGGCGTATGAAGCGACGATCTCGACGCTCCTCTTCACGGCGCAGTTGGCCCCGATCCCGCTGGCCACGATGCTTTTCAGCCTCCTCGAGGCACCGACGCAAGATCGGCTGCGGGCAGGCGTCGACTTCGCGTCCGCCGCGACTCAACAAGACGTGAGTGAGCTCTCAAGCTACGGCGCGCTCATCGGCTTCTCCGCAATACTGAGTCTCTGCTGGCTGCCAACCCAAAAGGTTGGCGCACAAGTGATGCGCAAGTTCGGTGGCACGCGCCGCCGCTGGGGGCAGACATCCGTTGCCCTCGGCGCAGCAGCCACCACCGTGGCCGTCGTGGCCTCATTCCTCAGCCTGCTTCCGAGCCTCGGCTGCGTTCCCGCTCTTGGCGACAGCTGTCGCCCGTAGCCCACACCCCTGGTGTATGATAGTCGATAGATCGTAACCTTATAACCCGCTTTTAATATCTCTTCCCAACGACGACAGGAGCACTGGGTCCACGCAAGGCGCTCATTTGGCACTGCGAGGCACGTTGCACGCCCGGCGCTCCTTCTCGAGCTTGTCCTGCAGGCTGAGCTCCTTCTTGAACACTTTAAAGACGGCGTCCGCATCGATGTGATTGTTGTTGCAGATTTGGATCCAGCGCGGGAGGCCAAACCGACTCACTTGCTTGCCGTCGAGGGCGGTGCCGATGTTGCTACTGTACTTGGCGTAGGAGCCGCGCTTGATGCCACGCAGCCACGCGACCACTTCGTCGTGGCTCCAGTCCTTGAACGCGGACTACGAGATATGAGGGTGCCGCGCCGCAGTGCTCGGGACCTTCGCCGGCTTAACGCCCACGGCGGGCACGACTTCGACCCGGTCTTTGGAGAACTCGGGGTGTTCCGCAAGCATTAGGCTTGCGTACTGGAGAGTGTGCAGTGTATGCTCCGTGTCTGCTTCGACAATGAGCTGGAACGATGTCGGCAGGACCGACGCACCGGTGGCGATGGGGGAAATGGTGGCTATCACGGCGGCCCGCGCGTTCTTAGACCATAGCGAGTCCTTGAGCAGCCGCGTGAGCGTCGACGCGCGGTACGGCACGTATCCCGAGACATCTTCCGTGCCCAACGCCCTCACGCATTGCTTGAGAGCCATGTGGCTTGAGTTGATTTCGATCGTTTCTTTGCGGCGGTCCGCGGTGTGCAGGAACGAATCTTCGTTGCGCTCGCTGCGCGAGTGATTGAGCAACCGAGTGCCCTGGTTTGGCATCGCACCTGCCGGCAAGATCAAGCAAGACCACTTGGCCTGTGCGCGCTGGGCATTTATTCGAGCGAGGCCGGAGATCAAGAAAGCAAAGGAAATGCGATCGCGACGAAACGCTGTTGATGGCTGTCTGGGCAGATGCTAAGCTTCTCTTTAGCAGGGACATGGGCACCTTTTCCGTGGCCCGCTCGGCCAAGGCGCGCTGGACTGTGTCGAGCACGTCAGCGGCCGAGACAGCCACGTGCTCCCCGACATTCAGAAGCTTGCTGTTGCCGGCCGTGTCGTCACACACCAGAACGCGCTGGCGCTTCCGCAAGAGATCTACTCGGCTCGTGAGCTACCGTCGCTACCCGGCCTCCACCGTAGCACTTGGAGCCCGCAACTTCAACTGCCGAGAGAACGACGTCCCACGGTGTGTTTGCGGTCTCGAAGAGCTGGGCGGCGATGTGCTACGAGGTGGCGTGAAGCGTCGGGTCGCACGTCAGCGTACCTCTTGAAACCCCGTCATGGTGTGCGTCTTTCCCGACCCCGTCTGGCCATACCTACCTCGCCGAGGTGAGTCCAAGGGGTGGGATGAGGTGGTACATCATGATAACCGACTTGCCGCCGCTCTTGGCGTGGTCGAGAAGCGGCGCGCCGACTCGAGCATAGACGTCGTCGGTGGACGCTGACTCGGGAAAGCAGTGCGACACGGTGTGCGTATGATTCTCGATGTATTTGCGCTTCATGTCTGCGACAGCGGTGAGCGCCGCACAGCGATGCTCGACCCACCAGCGTACATCTGGCAGTCGTGGACGACGACGCGACGGTCGCCGACGCACGTGACGACGTCAAACTCTTTCTTCTTGGGCTCGTGCTCGAGAAGCGGGCGCTTGCGCACGTACACTTGGATGCCATCGCCCATGGCCCCCGAGTCATCTTCTTGGTTGGAGCTCAGGAGCTGGGCGCGGATGCGCTGGATCATGCTGCGGAATTCAACGCCATGCACCTTGCGGGCCGTACTACGCACGTGTCGAGGCCCATGATAGGCGTCATCGATGCTACCGCTTGTCCATCATGTCGCCCTTGTCCCGCCATTGCTTTTCAGGGACCATGTTGTCAACTGCCAGAACCCCGATGGACACCGAAGGTATTTATACACGAGAGGTTTCAACGACGCCGACATTATGAATGGATTCAATTTAGGGACGACGACAACAGAAGGGGGAATGAGCGTCGAGCTAGCCGATCCACACCTTGGTGATGACCTTCTGCTCATCGAGCTTGATGTTAAGGCGGCCGAAGACGAGGTCTTCCGTGAAGCCGCGGTTGCGGATGATCTACGCCATTGACCGCCATGAATGAACGAGTGCAAGAATCGGACGTACGCGCACTGGCTCGTAGCCGATTTCCGTCTCGACGATGGCACTGGCGTCGCTGCCAGCTTCGTCGCGGGAGGCAACCAGGTGCAGGCCTACCCACTTCTCAGCCTTGGCGAGCGCGGCTTGGGCGGCAGAATCGTCGTAGGCACTCATGGCGGCGGCTTGAATCGCGACGCAGGCAGACACGATGTACGCGGCAAGGCGCATACTGGAGAATGGGCGACGCCTCCTTGTCACAGCGGCGGAGTGTTGGTGAGACCTGTTAAATCCCATTCTTTCGTAACTGTATACTATTCGTTGTCAGAGGTAAATTCTCCCAGCTGGGAAAAACCAATTGGGACAAACCGCCTCTTGCGTGAGAAACTCAACGACGGCTTCGTGGCCTCGGAGATCCATGCCCGAGTGGATCCAAGCGCCGTCAATGGTGTTGAGAATAGCGTTAGTTTACAGCTGGGCCACCCGTGAATACATGTACCCGTGCACACTTCATTGCTCACAACGGCAACATACACTGGGGTCGGGACGCTATGCACGGACCTTGAATGCATAAACAGTGTCCGAGCTCAAAACACAGTGACCGGTCATGGCCGCACTGCTGTATAGGAACGCTGCCTCGATGTTTTGTTTCAAAAGCGATTGTCCATGCATGCACAAGCGGCAGAATCGACAAGAAGAGTAGAGAGCGCTTGGTTTGGAGCACATTCGTTCAGCTCACGACTTGCATGCAGCATCGCAACACTGGGGATTCTGCCAGTAAGCCACTGTTACAAAAGCCTGCGCATCACGTCTCCAGCAGCCCCAGGAGGCTTCACAAGAATCAAGTTGGACGAACTGTCATGTTTGTGAACCATGTCGTGGATCCAATTTCCTACAAGTAGAGCTTCCACGTCGTGTTAGCAGCCAGCGGCAACGTTTGGCAGCTAACGCTGATGCCAGTGTGCTGCTGGCGGCGAGCAGACACGGCTTACACCGCCACTGTGCAGCGGCTTGTCGCGCCGACCCCTCCCGATGCCACGTCATGGAAAAACTAATGACTACAAGTATGTATGGTATACAAACATCCATGTATATTTCGCGAGCAGTTTCGATATCTTGAAAATGGCGGCCGAGCGAGCGTACGGGTACGACTTCGTGTACCTCAAGACGACGGTGGGCAACCCACTGTCGGAGGCACTGGCGCAGCTCGCGCTTGACCAGCCCGAGGACCCGATCGAGTACGTCGGGAAGTACCTCCTCAAGTACGTCGCAAACGAGAAGAAGCGGCACGAGCGCGCGGGGCTGACCTTCCGCCGCAAGACAGACCAGCAACTTATTGCAGAGGAGGAGGCCAAGCGCAACGACGCAATTCGGAAGCTCAAGCTCGCGCACGACGAGGTTCGCCTCTGCTTTTTGTGGTGTCATCTTCAGTCCCTTGCAGGCGCTAATCGCCGAGAACACGACGCGGGAGCTGCTGCAGAAGACGGACGATGTCGACGTTTTGTGCAATCTTGTCATTTCCAAGCTGCTGCTGGCGACGGGCGCTGGCGCGTGCTACATCGGCCGCAAGGTCACGGACGGTGAAGGCGTCAACTTCATCGAATGGTTTGCGGCCTCGGAAGGCTCTGAGTGCGTCCTTGGACAGAGCGTCTCCGAGGAAACTGGCTTTACGTACGACGCGCTGCGGGAGGTTGAGGACCCCAACGCACAGGCCGATGAGGACGGCAACCTTCCTCCACCCGCCGTACCGCCCTTCATCCACGTCGAAAACGTCATTCGCGAACCGCGCATCAAGTACTTTGGCATCCCGTGCATGGGCGCGTACCTCGTGCGCGGCCTCAAGTACAACTCGTACCTGCACGACGACATAGTCCAAGTGTCGTCCGAGACCATCCCGACTCTCGAGGCGTGGCTCGTTATCGCTGTGGACACGCTCGGCCAAGCGCGGCCGTTCTCACCCGACAACATCGAGGCCTTCTCCAAGTGGTCATCGGCCTTTGCGGACGCCATGGAGCAGTATGAGAAGCGGACGTACGCTGTTCAGGTTGAGTGGAAGCGCGCCGAGGAGAAAGACACTAAGAACCTGCAAGACGAGCTCAAAGACGCCATCCAGCTCCAGGAAACGCGGATCGCCACTGCTGTCGACGCAGTCGAAGACGAGAACGTCAAGGTGCTTCAGGAAGCAACGATGAAGGCCGCAGCAATGACGGACCTCATCAGCGCAAAGTACATCGGCGCGGTCGCCAAGCTCGCGGCCTACCTGATCCCGTTCAAGCTGCCCGTGCTGCGCACTCTTGCCGCCGTGCTGTACCTCGTCGTAGACGCGCCCAAAGAAACGTGGCTCAGCGCAACCACCAAACTGCCGACGTGGGACAAAGTTCGCGGCGCGCTTGCCCAGGAGAGCTTTGGGACGCTCTTTGCGGCCTTCAGCGCACCCGAGGTCAATGGTGCGCGGATCCAGGAAGCCAAGGACATCCTCGGCGAGACGGCACTGGAAGACGTTGAGAGCCCGAGTTTCGTCGTCGGCGCGCTCCACGCCTGGCTCCAAGCTGTCTTTGGCGCCGTCGACGCCCTCGCCGAGGCCAAGGCCCGCGAGGCAGAGAAGAAAGACGATGACTAAATCGTTGCCTTGTGCATCATATCGTCTGTGGATCGTGGCATTCGTCGTTGCCGGCACCCGTATAATGGACGTCCTGTCGGGATACGCAACATGCTTATACATTTTCTTGACGCAAGCGCAACTACGTTCTTGTTGCAGGTCAGCTTCGCCAGCATCAGCCTGGCAGATCATTGAGCCTCATTAACGGCACCTCGTGTTCTGAGCCAAGATGAGCGAGGAGATCAGCATTGCCTAGTCAGTTCGCCACGACCTCCGGGGATCTTGCCGTCCAGTGCGGTGTGCGCTCCCTCAGCGGCCGCGCACGGGAAGCGTGCTTGAACTTGCGGCCCCGGGCTTGCCTGGCAGGCAAGCCCAAGCGAGCCGAAGTTCGAAGTACCCTTGGTTCGAAGTTGCAGGTGTTGCCGCATCGCAGAAATCGCATGGCGGGGTCGGCGACGAAGAAGCGACGGACGCTCGCGGATGCGGACGAGGACTTGCGGCAGTACCAAGCGCGGCTGGCGGAGGCGCGCAACAAGATGATTCTGCTGGCTCGGGAGAATGCGCGCATGAAGGTGCTCCTGCAAAAGTATATGGAGAAGGACGACTCGCTCGCTTGTGCGTCGCAGCTCAGCGGCCTTCCATCGCAGTCCCAATCGCAGTCGCAGTCGCAGCCGCCACCACAACCTCGAACTCTCAGCCAGGACGAGAGCATGGCGTTCGGGGACTCGGACTTGACGTCGGCCGACGAACTTTCCTTTGAATCGATCGGGTCGGGGTCGTTGAGCCAAGACTTTGGCGCGCCGACCCTTGGCCACGACGACTTCGTCTTCGACAGCCAGCTCAGCCAGTTGGAAGAAGTCGCGAGCACGACACATCTCGAGGAGATCATGACCTTTCTCGAAAAGCAAGAGGCCCTCGACACGGAGCGGTTCGTCACTCCAGCCACCGCCATCTCAGCTTGTCGTAGGCTCTTTTCGGCACAGAGCGAAGTCATCGAGCTGCGCAAGTCCACGACTGTGCCCCGCGTCGGTGTTGGCGTTCTCATCTTTTCGCCATCGCACCCGGGTTGCGTCTTGATCGGCGTTCGCAAGGGCTCCCATGGCACGGGAAAGCTGGCTCTACCAGGTACTCCTCCACAGCCGTCTCGCTCCAACACTCACAGGTGGTCACCTCGAATTCGGGGAGTCCTGGGAGGAATGCGCGATCCGCGAGGTCAAGGAGGAAACGAGTAAGCCCTTGCACAGCGCTTTGCCCCACCTCGTCGCTCTAGACTTGGACATCGCGAACTGCACGCTGGCTTACACGACCAACGACATAATGGAGGCCGACGGTGCGCCGTCTCTCCATCGCGGCCCTTGGCTCACGCAGGCCCGGGTAGAGAAGCACTACATCACGATCTTCATGCAGGCGACAATCAGCGCCTCACAAGTGCCCGAGCTCACCGAGCCCGACAAATGCGAAGGTTTTCGCTCGCCTTGATGCGGAGCCCACGCGGCGCGTAGGCTGGATCTGGCAGGACTGGGCGTCGCTCAAGACGCCCGAGCTCCAGGCGCGACTCTTTCTACCCCTCCAGCAGCTGACGCAGAGCTCGTACACGGTGCCGCAGTGAACACGTTACGAGGCCTCGGTTATCGTTGCGTACTCGACGATAACCATGCCCAATACACAGAGCAGCGAGAGGCTCACGGCGTGCAAAATGTGCTGGAGCAACAGGCTGTTGTCGTCCGACTCCGAGCAGCCCTCGGGCATCGTCGCGGGCTCGGCTGCCGCAGCCGCCAGGCCGCACGCGCTTGGCAATAGGTCCTCGGGCGAGTAGAACGCTTTTGTCGGCGGCTCTCCGTCGCCGTAGCGGTGGAAGGTGATGTTGAGGTCCGGGGCACACTCGGGGTCGGGCACGATCGAGCCCATGAAGTCGTACTGCTCTCGCGGCTTTGCTGGCAGCACGGAGGCGTCGATGCAGACCTAGAGCCTCGTTGGCGACGGGAAGGGGGCTGGGGCCGACGTACCGAGCCTAGAACCTTAGTGTAGACGAGCGACGTATGTACTACAGAGATGTCGAGGCGCCGGAAGCGCGGTGAGCATTCGAGACGGATGGGCGTTGGCCACTGCGGTGCTCGCTGGTTTTTGACGACGACGGATCGGTGCAGGACCGCGCCCGAGGGATACTCCTTCACGAGAAGATAGGCGTTGATGGCTCGCTGGGGCTTGACGGGAGATAGATCTGTCACGGACGCGTGCGACAACTCAAAGATGCACGGCGCCAAAGGATCGCGCTTTGGAGAGGATACCGACGATGAGGAGCTCGAAACGAACGTGTCTACAAGGCTGTCGATACTCTCGTCCTGTGCAGAGAACATCAGATGACTACCAATGCGCAACACGCACCAGCAGTGTTGCAGCGGAGAGACGCCCTGGAAGACTACGAGGGCGGTGGGGCTGGCTCGAGACGTGCGCAATTGAATGTACGAGCAGGTCGGCGGTCCACTCGATCTTTTCTTCAAAGAGAACGTCCTTGACGTGGCCCTTTTCCGTGATGTACCGCGTCTTGGTAGTGTTTGGGGCAACGACAGTGATGGGGCCGATGGTCGCCACGAGCTGGCTCCACTGTGTCATCCTCGGTCCCACGAGATATGCGAGAACGTTCGTCGCGCCCATGACCGTGCGGCCGTCGTGGGTGTGCAGGATCACGTCCTCGTCGAGCAGGTCCTGCAGGAACAACGGGTCGTTCAGGCGGAAGAGCGCCGCGAACGTCGTGTGCTGCGTGCTCGGCCCCATCGCGTGCAGTTGGCGAATGTCACCTATTTATAAAAAAGATCGCGGTGATATTTTTGCTCGTTTATTCTCAGGCGGCTCGACGGCGGCGCCGCCATCACTGGGACGCGGCGGGCCAAGACATGGCCAACAGATCTTGGCCGCACAGCAACAGATCAGCTGCGGCCTTCGGTGGCCATTCGGGGAGAAGACCGTTGTTGCCTGCGCTCGAAGTAGGTTCCCCATCGACTGACATGGAGATTGCAACAGTCCGATCACTTGCGAGTGAGTTCCGCTCATGGGGGCAAGAAGTTGCTCGCCTGGTCTCGAGGCACGGGGAGCAGAAAACGCGCTGCATCGTTGTTGCGAGGCCGTTTGAGTGGGTGTGGGATGTAGAGCGCCCAAGTCTTGGTGCCACCTGATCTCCCAAATGTTTTGAATGGTTCTCAGCAAGGCTGTGCATGACTTACTTGCACGGCGCTTGAATGGCGCCTGCGGCGTGGAAGCTTCGGGTGATTATCTACTGAGGAGGCCCGGGGATGCCTGTCCGATGCTTTGTCGAGCTCACAAACATGGAATTGCTGGGTGTTTTTAGTCGGATACAATGCTGTATCCGGATACCGACGAACAGATTTATTCGCGACGTCGGGAGGATGAGCCTCAACATCAAGGTCAACTGCTCCGAGGGGTCCCTGCGCCTCATGGGGCTCGCTCCGGACACAACGCTCCTGCAGCTCAAGCTGCGGCTCACGCAAGAAACCGGCCTTCCGCCTTTCCAGCAGACACGTACGCTGATACTTCCACTCATATCTTATCGCCGACTTCGTAGTTCTCGCTGGATTTCCACCCAAGGCGGTGACTGGCGCTGACGAAGATCTTATCACAAGCCTTGGTATCACGTCTGGTTCGGCCATCCTTCTGAAGGAGGGCGTCGCGTTGGCGTCTGCGGCGTCGGCAACGTCCACGTTCAAGCGAAAGGTCATCGCTGGCGACAACAGTTGTCTCTTCAACGCAATTGGGTAGCTGACTAACAGTACTGCGCAGCGCCTGATCATGTCACGTAGGTTCTGCCTTGGGAAGGGCGCAACGAATAATGGCCAAACCATGCGCAAGGTCGTCGTGGTAAACAGCGCTCGTGTCCGGCTGTGCTCGAAGGCTTTGGCTAGGACGCAATTCTGCGCAGCCCAGATCAGTACAACACAATCTTCCTCGGGCGACCCGTGGACGAGTATTGTGCGTGGATCCTAGATGACAAGTCGTGGGGTGGCGAGATCGAGCTGTCGATCTTGTCAGCGCATTTCCGCATCGAGATGCTCGTCTTCGACGTCATCAGCATGTCACGCCTTTGCTACGGTGAAGACCAAGGCTTCACACAACGCCTCTTTCTCTTGTACGATGGGATCCACTACGACGCCATCACCGAAGTCGACGCCCGTGGTCACGACAAAACCCTCTTCGCCATCAACGATTTCGCCAAAGTCCGATCATGCCGCCGTCTTCATGGCTCATGCTCACCTAGGTTGAAAGCGCGAGTGTTCTGGCAGTCGAGGCGCATCAAGTAAGCACCCCAGTCTCTTCCTAACCTGATGCACTCTCGGTAGACGCACCAGTACACCGACGTGGGCGGGTTCACTATCCAATGCATGGTCTGTCGCCGAGCGTTCAAAGGCCAGGTGGGAGTTCTCTCGCTTCAAGCTTATGCATTATCCGCATCTTTAGGTGGAAGCCAGCGCTCATGCACAGGAGATGGGTCACTACGAGTTCGGCGAAGTTTCTCGGCGTTAGGTAGTCGCGTCGACTAAACTCATGACCCGTACAAGACCACGGTGCGATCGTTGAGCGGCTGGAGCGTCCGAGCGTTGGCGCACTGCATGGCTGTGAAGAGAGCAGCAACTTGGGCGGGCGACACCATGCGCGGCTGGTGGCACACGATCCACTCGACGCCCTCCGCGAACGGCGGCGTCGTAAGCGATCCGCTGTAGTGGTAAAAGGCGTCATGCGCTTGGAGCAGCACGCTGCCATCGATGGTCCCGATCGGAATCGCTTGCTCGTGAGTCCTGAGCTGCGGCAGGAACGACCAGATCTACCCGAGGTCATGAGGACGTCGATGGCAGGACCGACGAACTTCGTTCAAAAACTTGTTGTCTGCGTCGCCGTAGACGAAGACAAAGGCGACGACCGCGAGGTTGTCGTTGGCATCCGCGTGAACAATGTGGAGCTCAAGCGGAAACTGAATCCCAGCAACGGTGTGTTCACCTGGGCGTCAATCGTTGAGCCCACCGAGAAGAGCGACGGGACTGTACTTGGGGTGTGAAAATGGAACTGCTTTGGGTGGTACACGTTGCCTTCGAGTACCAGCACCGACGTCGGCCCGCCGCACCAGAGGACGAAGATGTTGGGCCCATCGTGCACCACGGACGCGTCGCCCGAACCGTACGCAAGGAGAAAGTGACCGTTGTTGGGCACTGGCACTAGCGCCGGCAAGGCGATCGGGGACTGGCGACACAACAGCTTTTCGTCACCTACCGCGGCTCCATGAGCCTCACGTCGACTGAAGCGTCGAGTGCTGACAGAGGATGGAGGCCACCGGGGTCGGCGTGCCTTGCGCTGGGCAGTGCTGGGAGCAGAGGCACGAGTGGTGTCGCTGCAAGGGATGCGGAGGACCTTGGTGCGGCACCGACACCGTCGCGCCCATGCCCTTCGCGGTACAAGAAAGCTATTTCGGTCGTCGTCGGTTCCCGACGGCCATGGACGTCTTATCGATCACATTGCACACGGTTGTGAGGTCAGCCATGCAGTAACCGAGGGCCATGAGCGGTGAGCTCAACGAAAGTCGCTTGCTGGCAGTTGGGGCCGTCGTATCCTTCTTCATGAATGTATGACGCAGCCGCCTGGTGCAAGGAGTTAAGATTCACGCTTGCCACCGGCACTGTTGGCGAGTGCAGCGGTAGTACCGCGAGGTCGATTGACACCATTGGGTGGATGTGCCGTTGCGCCAGGAAGTGGCTCGTCGCATCCAGTGGCCGCTCGGAGCGGTGCTGCATCGACTTGTAAAGCAGCCTCTTCCAGCATCGCTGCGTTTCGAGCAGATGCTCCATCCAATGTCGCCGAGAAGTCGTGGGGAATTATTCTTAGTTAGTCGAAGCTAATTTTTAGTTGGAAATCATCCGGATATGTTGCCACAACCTAGAGAAAGATGGTGATGAAAGTGGTGCAACTGCGCGTTGGCCGCGCCCGCGAGCTCGCGACCGGCGACTGGGACTGCGACTGTTCGGTGACACTCGTGACCATTGCAACGAAACATGTTCTCGTGGACACCGGAGGGGCATGGGCGGCACCGGAGCTGCAGGCATCGCTCGCGGCTCGAGGCCTCGCACCCGAGGATATCAGCCTCGTCGTTTGCTCCCACGGCCACTCAGACCACGTCGGCTGCCTTGCACTCTTCCCACATGCTACCCACATTGTGGGCCGCGACATCAATCGGCGCCACGAGTACGTGGCGGCAGGTGTCCTCGCGCGTGACCAAAGCATTGGTCGATGCACAGCGACGGTCAGCGCAGACGGCGCGATCACGACGTTGGTCCTTGACCCGTCGGATGCTCCGCTACAAGTGGTGACGACTCCCGGCCACACAGGGTCGTGCGTCTCGGTGCTCCTTGCGTCGGAATCGCCATTCAACTTCGAGCGCGCGGACGGCGCGAACTCGACGGTGCACCGCGTAGCCATTGTCGGCGACCTCTGGGAATGCGATGGCGACGAAGGTTGGTGGCGGGACCTCTCCGAAATGCCCGCGCTGCATGAGAAGAGTCGCGCGTTTGTGCTGGCGTGGCAGCCAGAGATGCTCGTTCCTGGCCATGGGGCTGCCTTCGCACCGACTGCCCAGGACTAACGAAACAGAGCTGGATCATGCATACAGCGGCGTGTTGATTAGATTAGTTCTACGTAGACTGGTTGCTAACTCAACCTACAAGGGCTGTTTTGAGCGGTGACATCAGACGCCACGACGTACAATGTGACGGGCCGCGATGTCGGCTGGCGCGCGACCCGGGCATTCGTTGTGCGCAGAGCGCCGAAGAGGATGGCAACTTGGCCGGGCGTGACTATTCGCGGTTGCTGCACGACCAGCCACTCGACGCTCTCTGGCGGCGGGCCTGAGTACCGGTAAAAGGCTTGTTTGCTCGTCACTAGCGAGCTGCCATCCACTTGGCCGACTGGGAGCGATGGGCGCGGCGAAGCGAGCTGCGGCACGCTCGTCCACATCTGCTGGCGCGTCAGAAGCGGTGGGGGGCCCAAAGTCACCTGTGCCAGGAATGGATCTTCCGCGTCGCCGTACTGGAAGACAAAGCACAGGACAACGAACTTGCCGTCGCCCGCAGCGTGCACCACATGCAGCTCGAGGGGAAACTGCGTGCCGTCGAGCGTGTGCTCGCCTAGAAGAATGTCAGCCTCGTAGCCGCAGCCGTGACGAACTCGGTGTGTGGAAGTGAAACTGCGTGGGTTTGTACTTGTTTCCGTCGAGGCTCAGCGACGAGTTGGCCCCCCCGGACCAGGCGAACACGAGGTTGCTGTCGGTACGCGAGCCTTGCGCCTCTGCGGAGCCGAGCGCTACTTGAATTCGATTGCCGTTGGCGGTCGGCGCGATGTTCACAATGGCCGCAGGAGCGTGGTCGGTCCCGACTAGTACACGCATAAGACGCAGGCTGCGACGCGGAGAACCAACGTGGGAAGTTGCACGCATTGCAAGGCGGCTTCGCGGCTACATTCGCAGATCCTTGCTTCTTGGGGCTCACATGGATTGTTCGCGGCTTTTGTTTCTTCTTCGAGAGCGGACAGCCCATGGGCACCCTCACCGCCGCCGGCAACTGCTCGTTTTAAATCTGCCCGTAACGATGCGTTACCCACGGTTGCCTTTCCTATTCTAGTTTTATGACAAAAACAGCGCGTTTACAGTCGCTCGTGCACAACTGTCGTAATGTTGTATGCGTTTAGTGGCGCCCCTTCATCTCAAATCGTGCGACGTTCGTCGTTCGTTACAGGGCGACGCCTAGCGGCGCTTGCTTTTGTAGCCTGTTGTGAAATGCGTTGAGCGGATAGCGTCTTCACGGGTGGCGCAAAAGAGTGCCAAGGCAGCGCCAGGACCGACAACGACGCTACCAACCAGAAAGTGCACCAGCGTGGCCAGTCTGCCGCTGCTCTCAGAGAGAACGAGCAGACATTGCGACGTGAAGAGTGACACTGCGTCCACCAACAGAAACCACTGGGGCATCGCGCTGTTGGTGGTGGGGCCCGCCACCAAGAAGTGCACCGACGCCACCACCGCGTCAATGCTGCGAGCTCGCACAAGTGGCGCCACGATCGCAGTGTAGTAGTGCAGTGCCAACGCCAGGGCGAAGAAACGGTAGAGTGCGCTGGCAACAACGGACGCGACGCCGGCCGCTGGTTTGGTTGTTGGGTTTGGTGAGACGAGGCGGAGAATAGGCCATAGCAGAGGGAAGAACGTAGGCCAAAACTGAAAGACAACAAACGCGAGTTGGAACACCTGGTCTGTGGCAACTGTCATGAGCAGGTAGATGGTGGCGAACGCGACGGCACCGAGACCGATAAGTCCCACTAGCGCGACAGACCCAAGACTGACGTCCGCGACGGGGAGGGCCACCAGCGGCTTCTTGGCCAACGGCGTTGGGTAAGAGTAAAAGAAGGTCGGCAGCCAAAGCGCAGGTACAACGAAAGAGACTCCAAAAATCTGGCTCAATGTCCCGGTGATAGCCGGCCACGCAATAAAGCCCCGTGCAGTGCGCCGCGTCGACTCGAGCGCTTGGAAGAGTCCCATGGCCACAAAAACGCTGAAAAGGAGAGCACTCGAGAGCTGGGCAATCGGCACAGAGGGTCTTGTTTGGGCGTCTTTGAAGAAGTGCGTCAAGGCACATATGCCATTGTCGAGCCCCACGATGCCCGTTCGAAAGAACAAGTCGGTAGCACCGGCAGGCGGAGGCAACAACAGATCGTCCGCGCCAAAGATGTCACCGCACTCCGTTGGTGGCTTCCATGACAGCATCAGGGGGCCAAGAAGGAGCCCCGTGCCGACGGCTATGCCGATGCTTGTTACAAGTCCTGCGCTCCTCATTTTTTGGCTGCCAAAGAAAGTCAAATTCTGTCGATGCCATTGGTCCATTCCACACAATCAAACTGGTTCTGAGCTCTCAAGATATCAACCGAGCAATGCCTTCCGCCTCGTGCTGGAGCTGCCCAGGGGCAGGCAGCGTCTTCGCCTGGGCAGAGATGCCTTGAGCGCGTTAGAAACTGCACCACTGGTCCCAAACACCAGTAGTATGATGCCGTGTTCAAGTGCGAGCGTATGCTACAGTGCGTTTTCAAACCAGCGGATGGGCTTGCGGTCCGCGCCCCACTAGCCGTCACCATTGCGGACCGAGATATCGCCGTGATTCAAGGTCGCCTTGTAGTTAAAGCTGCTATCCGTGTCCGTGCCAAAACTGCTCGTCCAAGCCGCCCCAGCAACTGTCAAAATCCACGACGCCGTCGTTCGCTGTTGAGATGCTGGTGGTGAGGAGAGGGACCGAGTAGATTGAATGAAGAGTGTGTTGGTCATTGAGTTCAAAGCGTGAACAATTCCCGAGCAAACGCAAGGCGCAACGTCGAGGCGTTGGCACATTCAGTTGCTGGATCCTGCGGTGGCGCTCCCGAGACTCGTCGCCATCTAAATACAGGTAGGGACTGAAGCACTTGAGATCTCAAGTGACGACGATATGCACCGGTAGTAATTGCGAAGGCGGTGCGCACCCGATTCATTGGATCGGATCCAGTACGCACGATCGTCCAGAAGCAGGTACGACTCAGTCGTGTGAGATGGGAGTAGCAGGCCGTCGAAGGTGATTTTTCCACGTGCAGATCGACGAGATCGACGGGGCACGAGGTATGCAGCAGCCGAAAGCTGTCCGTGGCAAGCATGTCGACCGCTTGGCCTGCAGCGTGATGCGAAGTCCAGGTGTCTGCTGGATGTTTGTGAGAATGGCTTGAGCAAGTGACTGATACGGTGGAGTCTGTTCCCAGTAGCAGTACGCACCGGTGGCGACGCAAATCGCCCCACACACGCCGACAAGCACAAGGGCTTAATGCAGCTGACCTAGAGGATAGAACGATGAGTGGTGAATGGACAATCGCTTTCGACGTTGCTGCGAAATACTGGGCTGACGATAGCTGCCAGTGTTGCTCATGGAGGAAGTGATCATGCGCTAAGTTGGGCAGAAAGAAGCGAACGGCGTCGACACTTGCTTGGTGGAGCAACTTTGCGGCAAGGTGCGAACACGAGGATTTTGGACTCGATAGCTAACGCTTTTAAACGGACAAAAACGTGCACTCACGAGCGAACTTGATATCATAGCTGCGAGTAGTTTGAGAAAATGAAAATGCAAATGGTTGTGTCGACATGTACGCGTTTTCCAACGATGCGGTGCAGCGGTATCAATGTGAACAGGTTTTATCGACGAACCACACTCATACTACCCTTTGCCACACCTTTCAGCTCACGTGTGTCGCTCATACAAGCGCCTTTAATCCGACCTCAACACCCTGGTTGGCACGGCGTGCGACGACCAGCGAGCACCTCGATGCATGCTGAGTCTTATTGTCAGGGCTAGCAATAGGCCAGAGAACTGGGGTGATGCCGTTGCCGACACGAAGTCTTGAAAGGAATGCGATTGAAGCGAAGCCCGCCAAGGCTGGCGATGCGTCGTTCCAGTCCTCCATGGTCGGAGATTCGAGGACTGCCTGACCGACGCTGTACAGCCCCGCTCAAGCCATGGCCGAATCTTGGAATTTCTCACGTGAACACACGTGTGGCGATTGGTGAAATAATGTGTGTGAGGAATTGAAACGATTTTCACGATCACCTTGCGACCCTCACAATGCATGCGGCTGGATGGCGCGGTGGTGATCGCAGTTGGCGCTGGTGCTGGAGATCGCGGCAATCATAGGCAAGGACCAGATACGGAATAGAATCTATGTAGCTGTCTAGTTAAACATGCACGAGTGCCTGGGTTTCGCCGCGTGTCACGAGCGAGTGCTTGACCTTCTTGACGAGCTTGTCGTACCACACAAGCAGGCCCATGCAGCCGATGGACACGATAAAGTTGATCCAAAAGATGGGCTTGAACGATGAGAAGAGGGCAGGCAAGAGTGGCATGATAATACGCGAGATGGACGCGGCCGAGCCGAGGAGCCCCATCCAAGTGCCCTGCTGACGTGTGCCGAGGATCTTGGAGAAAGCTGCGACGCACACCGCGGTCGTGAGCGGACTACAAATGCTCCAAACGAAGAAGACGCCGATAGTCATCTGCGTGTACGCCCACGTCGCGTCGACACTCCAGAGCAGCACAAAGTTGCCGATGGCGCCGGCGCCAAAGCCAAGGAGCAGCCAAAGCACGTCGGAAATGGCGTGGCGCCAAAGTTCGATTGCACCGTAGGAGAAGAGACCGAGCAGCCCGAGGTTGAACTGGAAGCTGGAGGCCGCCATGACGGCCGTGCTGCTCGTGTGGCCCGTGACCTCGAGGAAATACGGCACGTTGATCGTCTCGAAGATGGCGAGCATGCCACGGGTGAGCATGTTGAGCAACATGAACACGAAGATGCCCCAGTAGATGAGCGTCTGCGGCAGGTCCACCGTATCTTCGTCCATCTCGGTGAGCACGGTGGTCTTGGTCACCTTGGGGCTCACGTCCGGCGCGTCGCCCTTCCCGATGGACTCGTCAAACGTAAAGAAGATGAGACCCATCGTGAGCAAGTTGAGCAACGCGAGCACGAGACCGGGCGCCGTGAGCTCATCGATCTGCGCCCCAAAGAAAGAGAAGTGGGCACCCGTCATGAGACCGCCCACACCAGGCGTCAGCGCGTAGCCAAGGAAGACAACCATGCCGAGGATTGTAAGGTACTTGAGGCGCTGGCTCACGTGTGTCATTGCGGCAACGTTGGCGCGGCACACACTGCGGTTACCAGCACCAAAGCCCACAATGAAGCGGCTCACCATGAGTACATGAATCGGGTTGAACGTCGGGTTGTCCGCGACAATGTACATGATGTTGCCGATCACGCCGAGCAAGGACGAGAAGAGGTACACGAAGCGGAATGAGTACCGGTCGCACATCCAGCCGAGCACGGTGGACGAGATGAGGCGGCCGACGGAAAAGACCGACGTGAGAAGCCCCATCTCATAGAGACCACCGCCAAAGGACTGCGTGTAGAGGAAAAGCGTCGGCAGGATGATGCCCCGCGACGACTCGGCGGAGAACTCGACGAGGTTGATGAGGGCCATCTGGTAGTTCCAGCGGCCGCGGCGCTTCTCGGGGGTGAACTGCAGCACCGACGTGTCGATGGCGACGACGGGCCCGGCCACGGCGCTGTAGTTGGGCTGCATCGGGCGAAAACTGAAATGACGTCCATCGCAACGTTCAATAAGATACCCGTGAAAATCACTGGTGAAAACCACCTGTCGCCTGTCCCGTATGCAGACGAGGAAGCCCGGGGAGCCCCGAGCGACGTCGTTATATAGGACCGGACGCGTCGGCTGCCACTCCAACTAAAAAAGATCCCTACAACAGACGCTCACACACAGCGGCTGAAGCTTTATCCTAGTCCAAAGACGCCGCATCGCAGAGGGTGCTGCGCTTGATGACGATAGGGACGCAGCGGCGCCAAGCCAGAGACAGGCGGCGATGTGAGAAACGAATCCCACCGGTGTTTTTCACCGGCCCTCACGCCGTACATGTCCAATACACAGATCAAGATAAACCGTACAACCTTTGCTTTGCCGCAGCTGGCGTTCCGGCGTCAATGTTCCGGCCTTGTAAAAAGTGCAAACGACGGCCTTTCTCGCCGGTTTGTATGGCGAGGGTTCGTCGCAGGGGATCATCTTGGCTCCGGAAGATCGCGTGACTAATTAATTTGAGAAGATTCGGCGCGGCGGTGGCCGGGCGTGATTGGCTGCGGCCACGGCGCAGTGAATCTAGGTTGCACTGCTGCCCACCAGTGCTTTCGTCCGCGACGGCTACTCCTGCCGACTGCTGATCCCCGCGTCGACTCTCCCCGCTGCTTCGAATGGAAGCGCGTTGCATGGAACCGGCCGCCGGTCCCACGATCACGCACATTCTTATGGTGAGGCAACGGTCGACACTCTGCGGGGCGATTGTGCCGTCGTCAACGACAGTGTGAAAGCCACCGCACTGCAAGAGGAACGGTATATCACGCGGATACTAGGGGGTCTACAACGTTGGCGGTGTGCCCGGGGGGGACGGGATGTAGGCGACGCGCGCGTGCTTCACCGCTCCGTCGTACCAAACGAGAAGCGTCATGCTACAGATGCAAAGGATAATATCGAGGACGAAGAGCGGTGTAAAGGTCGAGAACAGAGCTG